>JAOQGH010000019.1:4711732-4773613 GCA_025769975.1 Gallinago jamesoni | reverse complement strand
TTTTTATTTAATCCTTATTATCCCCGCCCCCCCCCCCTCCAAAAAAAAAAAAAAAAAAAAAAAAAGGGATTCAGCTATCTTATTTTTTCTTCAGACCTTTGTGTTCAGGTCACCAGTGCCAACTGAAATACAAGTCCAAATGATCTCATTAGAGAGATGCAATGTGCAGCACAGAGTGGGGAGATGAAATCCCACATATACAAAAAGAGAAGCACCAAGCTTGTATACCAGAAGGAGGCACCTTAAAGGGGAAGAAAAGGCAACAACAACAACATCTTCAGTCTGCCCTCCTGCCATGAAGCTGTATCAGGAAGGAACAGTTTCCCTGACATGAGCTAGTCTTGCCATAATGCAATCAGGTGGAGGCAACTGAGTGTAGAGAAAAATGGCTGAGCTGTTAGTTAGCTGAATTTACTTTATTTTCTTTTCCCGAGGCAAAGAAAATAAACATTTTCTCACGTTGGATCATGAACCCTATACATTTATCATCTGTTCTCTGCTTGCAACAAAATGCCATTTATCTTTCCCTTTGTGCTCTGTTTGAGGTAAGAAAGGATTTGAAATCTGCAAGTCTACGTGCACTTTCATGCTGCTGTTGTCTTATTGTATTTTCATTAATGTGTGTTCTTTAAAAGCTCCCAAGGCTAAAGGACCAAGTTTCCTGTTGGGGCACGTTCACAGAGGTTAATGTAAGCATAATGCAACGTAAAACGTTGCCTCTGGTTTACAGCAGCAGGGGATTTGGCCCACTCTACCTGAACACCGTATTTAGTGCAATGCTGGTTTTCAGGATCAAGCAGGATGCTGCTATAGAAGTTTCAGCAGGCTTCAGTGGTTTGTGGGGAAGAGGCAGGCGAGGGAAGAGAGGGGATTTTTTTCTGTTGTGATGAAAAATGCTCCACTGGCAGCTCCAGACATTGAAGTCTTGAGTTTACCCAAAGAACACATAGGGACTGATCAGAGGCAAAACCACACTCACTCACAACAGCCTGCCTGGCTTGGCCTGCCTCCAGCCAAAGAGCCCTCAACCCTGACCTGAACCCTTACATGGGGGAGGATCACTTGGTCTCCACATTCGTTTTCCTCTGGAGTCTTGTGTGAAGGCAGTCAGGTGACAGGTCAGCTCTTAGTGGTGCTTTTTTTGTGACCTGACAGCTACCCAGTGAGAGCTGAACAGAGAAAACCAAGTGTCTCCTGAGCATTTTTCACTTCACTTCAGTCATCTCACAGGCAACAGGTGGTGGCAACATATCCCTGGTAATACCCTGGGACAATCAGATGGAGCAGGCTGGAGGTCAGAAGTTGACCCTGAGCTGTGCCAGCTCGGGTATGACACTACTGTCACCATCAATGTTCTCACAAACAGCCAAGTATCTCAGCTTCTCCTAAGGGCCTTCAGGGAGATATCTGGGATGCCTATTGTAAGGACTATTGCTTTACTTTGGTTAGAAAAGGCAGAAAGATATTAATTCTCCATAAAGAGTAAAATCCAAATATAAACTCAAGCTGTCTGACTACAAAATCTCCTCGTTCTCGGAAGCAGAAAATATTGTGTTCCCTCACCACTGTGTTTATGTTGTTTCACTAGGTACAGTGGCAGCCTAAGAATCAAAAGTTGTGTTTATAATAATACCTTTTTCACCTTCAAAGTGAAAGGGCCTTTCACGATGTTTCTAAGCATAGGCAGAACCTGAATTTGCTGTCTCAAAAATAAATGGAGGAAAAGAAACTATTAAAAAGAATATCCTTTAAAGGAAATCCAGGTTTGGGGCAGACGGGGTTGCCCTTTGCTGATCAACCAAGCAGTTATCTGTGAGGTTCCTTGAATGAACAGGCCTGGAAAAATGGTCTTCAAAGCGATATGGGGAAATGTAATTTCTTAACCTCAGAAGTTGTGCATGTTTGATTCCATTAACCAAACTCACGCTCTGAACATACAAATTTCTCACTGAAATGTTAAAAAGATATTCAGGAGCTGTTAGTAACTCCATCTATCAGCATACATTAAGGTAGCAATTAATGTGCATCTCCTATATTTGGGACCTCAAGACTAATATATGTGCCTCAAGACTGAAGATATTCAGGGCCAGCTCGTATCTTCAGCCTTCCTATAGAAAACCGTTAGCTGCAACAGCCAACATACTGTATAGTGGTATATAGGTACTGCACATAGTGACAGCCTGGCAAAAGCATGGGGGAAGCTTGCATGACAGCTGGCTCTATCTACTCACATTTGACTCATTTCATAACAACTGAAAAGCCTTATGTTGAAATATTTGTAAGCAAACTCCCTGGTCTGTTAAAGCTAGTTAAAGATAGAGGCTGAAAGCTGAAGGAATAGCTCCACTCAGCAACTCAGAAATCATAGAGTGCTTTGGGTTGTAATCCACTTCCAACCCCCCTGTCATGGACAGGGACACCTCCCACTAGACTAGGTTCCTCAAAGTCCATTCCAAGCTGGCCTTGAACCCCTCCAAGGATGGGGCAGCCACAGCTTCTCTGGGCAACCTGGGCCACTCTCTCACCACCCTCACAGTAAAGAATTTCTTCCTAATATCTAATCTAAATCTCCCATCTTTCAGTTTAAAACCATTACCCCTCATCCTGGCACTACACTACCAAAAGTCCCTCCCCATCTCTCCCATAGGCCCCCTTTGGGGATTGAAAGGGGCTCTAAGGTGCCCCCAGAGCCTTCTCTTCTCTAGGATGAACAACCCCAACTCTCTCAGTCTGTCTTCACAGCAGAGGGGTTCCAGCCCTTGAAGCATCTTTATGGTTTCCTCTGGACTCACTGCAGCTTCCTATGTTGGGGGCCCCATAAGCAGGAAAAAAATTGAAACATCCCTATTCTTTGAAAACCAAGAACATTTAGTGGTTTGTGATATATCAGTTTGTGTCTTTGAGTCCATACTTCCAGCTGTGGGCACAGGCTGGATGTTGCCATCTCCTGTCTTCTGGAGGCAGAATTATATAACACAGTCAGTGCTGGGATCTCCCTAGCAAACAACAAGGCCACACACACAACTGTCTCCAAAGTTGAAGGAAAGCTTTTTCACTTGGATTTCTTCACATGTTACATGAAACCATCAGTGCCTTGACTCCTTTACTTTCTGGTGTGACTATATCATTCATGAATGATCATGAACGCCTCATGCTAGCCACAGGTTGGAAAGCATCATATCTTCTTTGTGATTTGGAGACCCCGAGGTGAAATAACCCAGCTCCGTTGAAACCATGGGGTAACTGCCAAATCATGTTACATGGGTGGTGTCTCTGTAGGTCCCTCTTGCTGAGGAGCCTGACAAAGCAGCAGCCTCAGGGGCTTCCCTCTGTGCCCTTCATGGAGGCAGATCTCTGTGGAAATGGCAAGTGTTGGATGCTATTGTAACTCATAGAGTGGGATCTTTCTGTCACTGAAGGGGCCGGAGGAAAAAGTCTCACTCTTCAGCAAGTAAATAACTAAGAGAAAAAAGACCACATTACAGCCTCCTGTCAGGATGTTCTTCTTGCCATTGTTTACAAACTGCAGGCATCTTTACTGCTAGTTTTCTCCTTAGAGATGACACCCGAAGACCTAAAAGTGTCAGACAAGATGCCTGGAAAATTTGCAGGCTGCTTCAGGACACTGATTTATATTCAATCCAGTCCTTTCCAAGAAATTGGTTCTTCTGAAAAGAATAAAGCAAAAGCTACCTCAACAACAACAAAAAAAATGTCATTGTCACTAAACCAAAAGGAATGTGACTGAAGCTCCATGCCAGCCTGGGAGCTTTTGATGTATCACAAGCTTCTGTGGAGAGCTAACTACTCACTATTTCCCTTGGGCCACACAAAAATAGGTTACCACAAAAAAAAAAAAAAAAAAAAAAGGGGGAAAAAAAGAAGCAGGTAGTATCATCCTTCTGATTAAGAGTCAGAAAGGGTTACATTTCATTTGATTAATATCTTTTGCATATGATACAAGGGAAAACTTAAATGACACTCAAATAGAGCAAGACTTCCTTTGTTCTCTAAGGTCCAAAGTCACTATTTAAAAGACATTACTGGGGGAGATAAGAGGACCAGAGGACAGCCATTGGTCTGATTTGCTTCCTTCTACCCACTGAGAGTGAAATGTGGGGAATTCAGCTTTAAAAACTTTTCTGTTTCTATATAATTTGTATAGGAAGCTATTTCTACACCATACAACTCCGTGCCATATTCTAGAAACATGTTACTGTTTAGAATCCACATAGGCTTCAAAGATTTTATAGGTTCCTCATGATTTCCTGAATATGTGAACATGAACTTTTTTGAACATATGGGACAAAGGGAAAAAACACTTATGGCTCTCTGATTTGGATTGTCATCATTAAGTTACAGGTGCACTAGAGCACTTTTAACTTACAAAATCATGTATAAGTTTCCCTGAGAAACTTTTCACTAGTAGAAGATAAAGACAAATGCAAAGCTGCCAGCAGGATCTCTCCTTCCCGTTTAGCTGAAGGTAAGACCAGAGAAGTGTATCAATCTTATCTTCTAAATATGCACATATATATACTTTTAGGCTAAAAAACACTTGCTTTCAGATTACTGAAATGTCTTTGTTACTGTCTGAATCAGTAACATAAAAAAACTTTTTTGGTAATATATTTACCAGTCTTCAGATTTAGAATTTCTTCATCTTGAATTGGAGATCAGGTAATTTTACCTGTAGTGAAACACACACTGAAACTTTTTAATTTGTCTACTCCACCACAGATTTTGGGAACTTCCTGTCTCTTGTTTTTTTGGGAAAACTATGAACACCAGGGGTTCTGCTCCCCTGCACTTTGGCACAATAATCTGTGTGAAGGCCAAGGATGTGCCACCCTAATATCCCAAATACTCTCAGAAGAGCACCCTTCAGGGACACGCTCCCTCTCACTTCTGTTCTCATGTTCCTCACTTCTTACTCTGTCCGTACACTGGGCTCTGTTGGGAGAGAAGAAATTCATGCAGTCTGGAAGCAGTCAGTGTCTCCAAATTGTCTTTGCAGTCGCAGAAAATAGCTCTATCTCCCTGGTCCTCAGCCACCTCCTTGGGTAGGCTAGGCTGGACCAGCCCAAACAGTGGCCAGAGAGAGAATCATAGAATCATTTGGGTTGGAAAGGGACCTTAAAGATCATCGGGTTCCAACCCCCCTGCCATGGGCAGGGACACCTCCCACCAGACCAGGTTGCTCAAAGCCCCATCCAGCCTGGCCTTGAACACCTCCAGGGATGGGGCATCCACGACCTCCCTGGGCAACCTGTTCCAATGCCTCACCAACCTCATTGTAAAGAATTTCTTCCTAATATCTAACCTAAATCTTCCCTCTTCCAATTTTAAAGAAGCTTTGCCTCTCTTCCCTTCCTGCAGAAAAAAGCCTTGTAAGCATTCACTATTGCTCTGTTCCCAACACAGCAATGGTGGATCTGAGTCTCCACACTTCTTCTAGGGTACGGCTCACCTTCAGGTGTTGCCTGCTCCTTCACAAGGTCTTTGGCTTCATCATGGAGACAGCTTCCCTTGAGTATGCCTCTTCTATCATTTCTGCCTTTTAAGAAATACCTTTAAATCTACTGGTCTTTTTATTTCCACTAATGGTCCTGTATTTATACGACTCTATAGAGAGTTGGGGGATTTTTTATATATAAAGAAGTGTCTTTTATTGTTTCCTTTTGTTTTTCTATTACAAAACCTCTAATGTGTTGTGCTAAAGGTGGGTGGCTTTAAAAGAAGCTGGTTTCATTAGGTTTTTATTGTGTTTAAAATGTGGTTCCATTTATTGTGCTAAACACTTGGCAGCCTTTGTCACGCCATGTCTCATGAAGGCACTTGGAAATGAGCACACACATAGAAAGCTGCATCAATTTCCCCCTCGAGCAAGATAGGCAGGAGATCATGAAAGCTTTGTTTCTTTAGCTGGCAGTTAATCCTTCCAAACTTGGCCCCCTTTCTGAAATTAACTCATCGAATAATGGACATGCTCCATTAAAGTGATGAAGATAAAAACTCTGCCAGTGTCTGACTTAGTAAGAAAACCATCTCACTCCCAGGCCAAAAGAACACACTTGAGCTGTGACAAAGGATCTATGTAATTGAGAGCCAAGACTCCCCTCCCATTTATTTCCATGAGTTGGTATTCTTTGACTGTCCATGTTTCTTTTTGTACTTAGGAAATGGGTCATGCAATTCTGGTGGAAAGATTTAGGAAAAAATATAAAAAAATAAAAATAGAGAAAATACTGCAGAAACTTCCAGATAGATTTTGCTTCATCCATCTTCAGACATGTATGTTTTTCACATATAGTGGTATTATTAAGATTTTAGTTTACTGACAGTTGGTGCTTTGATTACAGGTCCAGACAGGGAGTCAAGTTTACCTATGTTTGGTTCCCAACTCTGTGACTGACTTAATGTGTATTATGAAGCAAGACACCTTTTGCTTGATATCCATCCAAAAAACCAAGAATAGCGGTTGTTTATGTTCCCTGGGAGCTGTAAAGAATAATTCACTAATACCTGGCAGGAAGCATTATTATTAGTACGCTCCTGCAATAAGGCACAAGTGTACAACTAAATGTCATATTCAGTCCACATTAAAAAAAATGCAAACAATAAAACACTTCATGATTAAACAAGGGTTTTTTTTTGGGGGGGGGTGGAAACAGAAATATCCTGAAAAGCCTTATGACAGTGTTCCTCAACTTTTTTCTTGCAACACTGTTGTGTCACCCTTCAGACTTCTCCCTCTTATATCCCTAACAGAGATGAAATATCCTCCTCCTTACTGATCCAAGAAAGGGACAATGGGCCTGATACCCGTATGTGACACTTCTTCCAGAGAAGTCATGTACTGGAGCAACGTTTTCTGACCTGTGAGTTGCAGACTGTATTCAGCCCAGGAGATGTTCTGACTTTCCTCATGGTCACAGAAAACTAAAAACCTTTAAAACTAAGGAAACTCTGGCTGTGGTCCAGGTTGGCAGGGAGACCAAAGAAAGATACTGCTCACATTACTCACTCATTACTTCTGCCTATGAGCCCATAAAGGCTGGGAGCTACAAGAAGAGAAAATCCAATAATGGAAGAGAAATAAGAGCCTATGAATTAAAACGACCCCAAATACCAGAAGTCAGATAGAGCAGATATTTTGCTAGACATCTACAGGCACAAGAGTGTCTTCTGGATTAATTTTATCTGGTTTTATACCCTTTAAGGCCATAAAGGAGGATTATCTCATTGAGTCTGATCTCTGGCATAATGCAAGCAATAAAAAATGTACTCAGTTACTGCTTCATGGAGTCCAATACTTTGTGTTGACTAATGTAGTTCTTTCAGTAGAGCAGCCCTTCTTGGCCTTGAAGACTCAGTACTTCTGAATGAAGTCCACTACTCTGCTCAACAAATTCACAGCTTGGCCAATATACAGGATGGTAGAAATGTTCATTTACAGCTGCTTCCCCATGCACAGACCATATGATATAGATGGAAGTGCAGTGCCCGCTATTGGTGGATCTCTCTCTGTAGATGGTAGATCTTCAATCATATTTTCATGATCAACTCCAAGCCAGCATGAGCTAATGAAGCAATCGGAGCAAACCTCATCCTCCTCCATCCCTGTGGCACCTCCTTCCATATGCCAACACAAGCATTGTGCAACCACACATCGAACAGGTTAAGGGAGCTGATTAAAACAAATCAATTCAACACTTGGGTTTTTGTCGGCCAGACTGTACAGCTTGGGTAGGAATAAATGATGGAAGATGTGACTACCTCTTTCAACAGCAGTGTTGGTTTATACCAGTTCAGGCTGGCATGTGTCAATCTGCTGTTTTGCATTATTTGACTGTTTCTAATGATTTCAGGCCATTTTGCAGCTCCTGTATGATGCAAAGAGGCTGAATCTCAAGAGACAATGAAACCCAACTTTCATAAACTATTACGTTCAAGGAGACAGCTATAAAATATTAGGTATTATTTATGACATTTGGCATAGCAATCCATATATAAAATATCGTGCACATTTTTATTAAATCAAACAACAACATTTTGTCTACATGATAGAAATAAAAACCAAAATGATAATCTGCCTACATGCTGAAAATTTACTGTTTCTTCACATAATTCAAAGCTAAGTATGATCCTCCCTCTCTCCCCTCCCTCTCTCCCCTCCCCACTTGTGGGTCTTATTCAGTAACACATTCTCAACTATGTAATAGCCTCGTTTCCATAATATTCATAATTCATGCCATAGGAATGCCCTGGAAAAATAAAAACTTCCTACCTCATCAAATCCTCCTGAATAAAAAAAGTTCTTAGGCTTAGGCTACCCGTTGCTGAAAATAGAGCTATTGCCTCCAATTTCTCTTGCAGACACAGCCCAAGGCAAAACAATACAAGTGTCAAACTCCTTGTTCTTGTAGCATTATAAAAGGCAAGGAAAGAAAGATGAGATAGAGTAAAGTCTATGCTATTTTGGCATCCAGGAGAGGGAGAAAATCAAAGTTGATAACCCATGGCAGCATGGCAAAACAAGAAAGTACCTCCCACCTTCGATTCCTCTTTCTATAATATTTTTAATTAGATACAAATACTTATTTTCTGCCTGTCATCAGTGTCCTCCATGACATGGCCCTGCCCCACCTCACAAGCTAATCGATCAGAAGTATGACTCATCCCACAGCTCTATTTAGTCATACAAACGTCAAAGATTTAATCAGCTTTGAACTAGTCTTCTCAGTTCCTTCTTCCATCAGTACGGAGAGTTGCTGGTTCTTTCCCCTAAGCCACTTCCCTCCCTCAGGTAACTATAACCCCCTATGTCCTTCCCCACCCACCCTGGATGATTTATCTAAAGCTACTAGTTCTAGAAGATGGTCATTTAGCTACCTCAGTTTAGATACCTAACCTATAAGGTAGTTGAACTTAGGTGAAACTATTGCCATCGAATGAGACTAATGACAAGCTTGACCATGCACAAAAGTCTCATCCAGAATTCATCAATACTATTGGAAACTATTTGATAAGTTTGATATCAAGCTATCACGGCAGAGTTTTGGGGTTTTTTTTAGATAGTAGAGATGGTTAAAATGTCATTCTTTATGAGTTTTCAACAACACATTTTGTGAGGTTCTCATGGTGGAAGAAAACTGGATTTTTTGGTGAATAAATGACCATGGGGTTCAATCAGCTGTGCAGAATAACAGTTCTCAGTATTATAAAACTTGCTGAATTCTTTTGTTTGCATTTTTATACATTTAGTATCTGCTTTTCCAAAATGTAAGGATTACTTCCTCTGCTTCTTATATAATAATAATAATAATAATAATAATAATAATAATAATAATATTACCTATGTGTATAAATTTCCAGAATAGAAATTAAACACCAGGGACAGTGCTCTACCAGAATGCAGAATGAAATTTTTAATCCCTGAGACATGAATCTTAATTGTAAGATAAACTTCAAAATCCCAGAGCACTTTTTCTATAGGAAAAGACAATAACTCAGTGATCCTGCCAATCCCTAAATGAAATGCCTCATCTATTTTTTTAAAGAAATGTTACCTTTATGGTTAAACTTGTCACTAATTCTTCATGTCCCTTTGTTCTGTCTGAAAGGCTGATTTTAAAGGATTTCTGTTTTGGTGTTGAATTGGTAATTTTTGTTTATAACCTATAAAGATCTTTGGGAATGTGGGATGAATATAAAGTTATTTTAGGTTTTATTTACTATTATTGAGTGATATCTGTTGAGGCATTATTCTAGGCTATGTCTAAGAACAGGTTTTCTTGAAAGAGGAATGCATTACGCATTCAGTAATTACAGGTAAAGACTGATGTTGAAGGTCATTAAGGGGGCTTCAAATCCTACCTCTGTCGTGCCATGTTCACCCACCACACTGTTCCCCTCTAAAGCGAGCTGCCAGGAGTCAACTTCAAACACAGCGCTTCTCCTGACACTTGGATGCCAGTGGGATTTCCAGCACTCACCCTCTGGAGCCTGGGTACACCCTTTCTGCTGGGCTGTGAACATACAGTGTTCCTTTCGCTGTGGTGGACGTGATGGGCTCTGACGCCTATCGTCTCAGTAAAGAGCCGTCTCAAACAATATCAGGACACATCACTTAGAGCCTGTCAGATAAACTGGATGGCACTATTTATATCAGACCAGCATAACTGCAGTTCTCTGAAGTGCAAGCTACATTATGGAGTACAATGGGGGCTAGAAAAATTAAATCCTTTCACAGTTAGGAGTATTTGCTCTTTCTTTCTAGTAGAACCATATGATTTTACATGATGCTGCTCAAACAAGGAGTGCTACCATGTGAAGAATGCCTCTTTTGCCCAGCCCAAAATGAAATATATTGCTCCTCGTCATATGCCATGAACCCAGCCTCATCCCTGGTTCTCCTGAGTTTGTGGTAAAGAGGTCAAGTTGCTTAACACCTAATCTGATGACCTGACATATAGCACCAAATGTATCTGTTGCCCTGACTTTGTCTGCTTCCTCTTCCCTTGCATGCTTCAGCTGTTCTTCATAGCACATTAGAGGGTTGCTGTCTTTATTAGTCACCAATAACACATTAATACATTCCTTCTCCTATTACCTCGGACACTAATTTGGTGGAATTGGATACTGACAGTACATTGATGTTGTTAAGGTTAATGACCCAGAGATTTACAAGAGAAGTCACATTAGAAGTCAAATTGATTGTAATAATTGTTTCACTGAAGAGTGTCAACATTAAGTACAGTATGTTGTGCTATGCCATCCAGGGAGGCCCCGTGGTCATTACAATAACTACAAGGCTGTCTACATCCACTCCTTACAAGGCAGTTCACACTGAAATACATTTAGGTAAATGCAACTCTAATAATGGATGCCTAAGATGTTCTAAGATATGAGACACTCTGTTTCCAGCCTCTGCACACTACTTTGCCTCCAAGCATATTTTGTACTTGCATCCAATTCTAAGGAAATTGTTGCTTTTCTCAGCAGGGATGAACAGAAAGCAAAAATTTGGTGGCTGTTGCCTCCTTTTGGCCTGAATTGTGAGTCAATGCAGAATACCTCTGCTGTTCAGTCCTAAATTTTGCTCAGAGAAGGGGCTCTTTGGCAGTGTAGAAGCTCTGCAGTTAGCCTGCTTTAAATATTTAAGCTGCAATATACTGTATGAGATAATTTTTCTGTTAACATTGCCTTCATATTGACAGTGGAATGCAGAAATCACAGCTGAGATGCTGTGAGATTCTCCCAGAAATGTCATACTGGACAAAAAAAAGTGTGTGATTGTGCAACTATTAAAAAAATCTAGCGCCCTTTTCACATTGTAGATACCATTCTTCCTTTTTCTTGCTCTGTTCTCCTATGCTTTTCTGCTCTTTCTCTATCTTGCTTTCCTCCTTTCTTCACCTCTTCTCATTCAGTGTATTGATCTTGCAGCTTAAGAGGTCACTGAGTGTTGAACTGGACTGTGAATGTTGAAATAAAAGCTGGTTGTCATGCAGGAGTCCTGCACAGTCATCTGCACACCCACAGGACTTGACTCACCCATTCCTGCTATGGTAGTATCAGCTCTGACTGCAGGGTGCTCACGGCATTGCTGACGATGGTGAGGTATGACTACAGCTGAAGGTCAAGAAATTAACCTCTCATACTTTTCACTGACATTTTCTTCATGTCCTGTGTTGTTCTCGATCTTATTTACAGTATCTCAAGACTTCAATCAAACAATGTATCTTCCAAGAAAATTTCAGTTTTAGAAACAGCAATATGCATTCTGTGGAAATAAAAAAGCTCTCAGTAGAAAATTCCTGTTTTCTTTGGCTCTGTTAATCATAGTATCATAGAATCATTTAGGTTGGAACAGACCTGTAAGATCATAGAGTCCAACCATTAACCTAGTACTGCCAAGTCCACTACTAAAACATGTCCCTCAGGACCATATCTACCTGTCTTTTAAATACCTCCAGGGATGGTGACTCCACCACTTCCCTGGGCAGCCATTTCCAATGTTTGATAACCCTTTCAGTGAAGAAATTTTTCCTGATATCCGTCCTAAACCTCCCCCGGTGCAACTTGAGACCATTTCCTCTTGTCCCATCACCTGTTCCTTGGGAGAAGAGACTGACCCCCCCTGGCTACACCCTCCTTTCAGGGAGTTGGAGAGAGCAAGAAGGTCTCCCCTCAGCCTCCTTCTCTCCAGGCTGAACACCCTCAGCTCCCTCAGCTGCTCCTCATAAGACTTGTGCTCCAGACCTCTCCACTCTCCCTTCTTTCTTTCTCTCAGTACCAACTTGTCTCCTTCCTCAACAAGTGTACATACTATATACCCACTTGGTGAGTTAAAATTTTAAGAAAGGACATAGAAAATACAGAGAGATTGGTATACTGGTGGGGTTCATGTGACTAAGTGAAGATGCTTGCAGTGTAGACATCTAAGATAGTCACCTTTGGCTCCTTTTACAAGCAGTGGGGAAAAAAATAAAACCTTTTGGCATAATTAGTCTCAGCCTAGTGTGGATGAACTGAAGCCTAAAAGTAAGTGGAACATGCTGCCCAGGGAAGGGGTGGAGTTACCATCCCTGGAGATATTTTAAAGATGGGCAGATGTGGTGCTGAGGGACATGATTTATTGTCAGTGTTATGTTGATGGCTGGACTTGATGTTCTGAAAGGTCCATTCCAACCTGGACAATTCTATGATTCTATGATTCTAGTCCACATGCTGGATTCACAGCCTGGTTTTCTAGGCACCTGTAGTGTGGGACGTATGGTTCCTAGTTATCATAATGTTAACCAGAGTGAAAAGAACGCATTTTTGGTGCATAAACTCCTTGTGTGTGAAGGTTGTATTAAGCCTTGTCTTCTGTGTCATATGTACAAGTGTCCTGGTTTGAGGTATCTGGTGCACTCTGTGCATGTGGTTGCACTCTGCTCTTGCCTAGAAAGGTTGCACTCTTTGGCTCGTGTCATGGCAAGTTGCATTTGGTTTATGTTGAAAGTCCACTGTTAAATCTTCCATCAAGCAGCTACAGTGTAGGCATCTAGATTTGAAGTGGCCTACAGATTTGGTTCACCTGTAAATACCATCACAGAAGAAGAAGAAGAAAAGTCAAAAGTCATCATATTTTGGCTCTTACCACTGCTTATGCATCACATCAATAACACGCCAAACACTGTCTTATGCTATATAGAGCATGTTGTACAGCCTGCTCTCTACACCACCAGCTTGTTTTGGGGCTGATGTGTAAGCTGGGATATTACTTTTAAAATGTATTTAAGTGGCATCATGTGTTCTACAACAGCCCTGTCAAAATACAGTGTCAAGCTCTCATATGTCACATAAAAGCTGTTTGATGTTCTCCTCACTTGAACTCCTACTTTGCATTGTAATTAGGAGAGATCTTGACGGGGTGAACTTGTTAGCTTTTTACATGCACAAGCCTAAGGACACTTTAATTAAAGTCAGAGGGAAACTTGAAAGCATAGGCAGCACGAAGTAATAATAAGACTAAAAGTAACCCCTTGGAAACTGCCATAGAGAAGCCAAAGGCACAGGACACATCACAGATAGGGAACATTATGAACTGGGGGATTCTAACCATTCTTTCACTAAAGGTAACACCTAATAGTTATAAATATAAATCATGCTTCTCTTCATGCCATATGACATGGCTGGCAAAACAGGATGACAACATTACTGACCAGTAAATCTGTCTGAGAAACAGAAAAATCTCTTTTTTGTAAGACCAAGCTTGTTCGTTTTAACTCTCTTAGAGGGGAGGGGAGTTCCCCAAATCAGTGTGGAAAACCACCATCATTCATTTTTTGTGGAAATAATCTTCCACCAATTACCTGTACAGGGAGAAAGAAACATCAAAACTGCCTTGAAAGAATATTGTAATTTTCAGTTTTCTTTATTTTAGTTTTCTCATGGAAAATCAGAGTTTTACAGCAAAACTGAAATTTTCTCATAGAAAATATGACTTTTATTCCCTTTTAAGAATATTTTGACAGGTAAAGGAGCAGACAATGATTTCTTGGCTTTTTTCAGGTTTATTTGGTTTTTTTGGTTTTTGTTTATTTGGTTTTTTTCCCAAATCAATATGAGCATTTCCCCTTTTCCTGACTTTTGGGGTGTCTTAATTTTTTAGTACGTGGCTAGCCGTTTCTGTCTATTTGAGTGCCCCAATCTCACAGTTTCTTTCTAAATAAATAAATTATACAATATCAATGCAAATTTTATTTTCCAAAGCCACAGCTACATACAGCTCACACATTCTCTTCTTTCTGCTTTATTTCTTGTACTATGCTCTATGACTCACACACTGGTTGGTAAGAAAGGCGTCCTGCTGTGAGACTTAAATCTCTGAATGTTCCTGTTTGTACAGGTCCCACTTACATGAGAAGTCCAGAGTTCAAATTAAGCTCAGTATAATTGATTATTTAAGGTGGGATTCAGATCACAGATTGAGATACCTACATTTAGGTGTGTACAAATGAGATAAATATCTGTGACTTCTGTACAATCAGAAGACCAATTCAGTTGACTAAATGAAGGTACCAGATACTGTGAAATTTTCTAGAATATAATATAGTTTCAAATTTTTGATTTAGAGGAGCATGTAACTCCCATAGGTCCTGTGTCATATCTGCCAGTCCCAGGGAATGTCTCAAATAATACAGAGCACCCCAAATGGCACAAAAAGGTAGTGTTTTGGTCACTGAATCAAGCCTCTCCTCAGTTCACTAGGAATAGAGACAGTTTAGGTAACCAGGGCAGTCATATGACAAGCTGAATTTAACAGCATTTTCTATTGACCATATTGACTCCCTCCCGATTGACTTTAGTTTAAGGTACTATTTCTTAGTCACCTAACTCAAATGTATACACCTTCATATGAACCTAAATTAAATTGTCTTAATCTGGGAGCTTCAAGCTGTTTACTCCTCCATTTCTTCCTATGCCACTCCTCGCTTCTCAGCTGCCAATGTTTCTGCTTTATTCCTAAACATAAACTCTTAAAATTTTTCAGTTTTTTGGGATAGTACAGTAAATCTATAACCTCATCCTTATTCAGAAGAAGCACTGACCTCATCATTTCCTGACTTCTCAACTCTTTCAGACTGTAGCGTTGAATTTGACAGCTCTGCTTCCTCTCTGTGCTTGCACATCTCCTCAGCTTTTCAGAGCAAATCTCTTCCTTTTAAAGCACATTCTTGTGCACCAGGAGTTAGACCTGCTTATTTGCAGATTTAAGCAGGCACAGGTTGAGGTGTTTCTTTTTGATTTGTGTGTTCTGACTTGTTTGGGACCAGTCTTGGTTTTGTGGGTTCAGGATCCATTTCCTTTTTTTTTTTTTCTTTTTTTTTTTCTTTTTTTTTTTTCCTTTTTTTTTTTTTTTTCCTAAAGTTGTCCTTGTGGGTTTGTTTTAGCTTTTAGTCTCTTTACCTTCTTTTGTCTGGAGGAAATAATGGAATACCATCTCACTGACAAGCAGTGCCAGAGGGTCCGAGAAACAAATGCATGCTTACAGGAGCGATGTGAAATAGCACTACAAAGATATAACCAGTGTTGCAGATAAGCCCCCCTCAGAGTCTTTGGCAATGATCACAGAATCACCTAGGTTGGAAGGGACCTTTTAAGATCATCTAGTCCAACCAATGAGAAAAAAAAAAACAAAAACAAACGAAAAAACCAAAAACCCACACCACACAAAACACCACCCAACGCTATTCCATATCCTCTAGCACCACGTCAACTCGTCTCTTGACTACCTCCAGGTGCCTCAACCACCTCCCTGGGCAGCCCATTCCAATGCCTGACAACCCTTTCAGTAAAGATATATTTCCTAGTATCTAACCTGAACCTCCCCTGGCGCAACTTGAAACCATGATGTCACAACATTACAAATTCCTTACATTTACCATAGAAATATTGCCATACCTCAGTTAACCTCCTCCAACAGGTTGGTCCCTGCTTCTTTCCATGACTGCACAGGAAAACAGGCACTGGAAGCTCTGGCTGGGAGTTGTTCTGAATCACTCATCACTGTCTCTAGCTTAGCTCTTATGTATGTATGTAAATCCACCTACATCCATGCATAGCCCACAGAGGCAGCGTGACAGAAGCTGTGTCAGGTCACAATCACAACCCCATCTGTTTGCAAGAACGAGTCACAGAATACATTTGAAATTGAACACAAACAAAATTTAGGCAAGGCTGCAACTGGATGAGGTATGATAAATCAAATGCTTCATCTACTTCAGTGGCTTACAATACTTCCCCAAATACAGAAATGCTATAGCAAATATCTGCTCAGAAATACATTAAAATGATTATTACTATTAGGATTTATAAAGTTAGCATCTTGTAAGCTTCTCTAATGTCTTTGAATCCTTGATATGTCAACTGGATAAAGGCGCTCCATAAATTGGTTATTTGATTCAGCTGTGTCTCAAAAAAGCTGCTGGCCATCTCTCCATGCTGAGGAGATCATACGGACAAAGAGGCTCCAAAGAGTGGCCTGAATGAAACACACAGCATCATTGTCTTCAGGTGATCACAGAATCATAGAATGGTTAGAGTTGGAAGGGACCTTAAAGATCACCTAGTTCCAACCCCTCTGCCATGGGCAGGGACACCTTCCACCACACCAGGTTGTGCAAAGCCCCATCCAGCCTGACCTTAAATGATTCCAGAGATGGGGTATCCACAACTTCCCTGAGCAACCTGTTCCAGTGCCTCACCACCCTCACAAGAAATAATCTCTTTCTGGTGTCTAATCTAAATCTCCCCTCTTCCAATTTAAAACTGTTACCCCTTGTCCTGTCACTACACTTCCTGACAAAGAGTCCCTCCCCAGCTCTGCTGTAGCTCCCTTCAGATATTTTTTTAATCTTCTAGGTTGGAAGGGACCTTAAAGATCATCTTGTCCAACCGTCAACCTAACTGACAAAAATAGACACCCACACAACAAACAAGGAACATCACCATCACTAAACCATACCTCCCATCACTACATCAACCCATCTTTTGAACACCTCCATCTCCTATTGATAGGCTGCTATAAGGTCTCCCCACAGCGTTCTCTTCTCCAGGCTGAACAACCCCAGCTCTCTCAGCCTGTCTTCATAGGAGAGGTGCTCCATCCCTCTGATCATCCTCGTGGCCCTCAGCTGGACCCATTCCAACAGGTCCATGTTCTTCGTATGTTGAGGACTCCAAAACTGGACACAGTACTCCAGGTGGGGTCTCATGAGTGCAGAGCAGAGGGGCAGAATCATCTCTTGTGACCTGCTGGCCACACTTCTCTTGATGCAGCCCGGGACACGGTTGGCTCTCTGGGCTGCCAGTCCACATTACTGGCTCATGTTAAGCTTCTCATCCACAAACACCCCCAAGTCCTTCCCCCAGGGCTGGTATCCATCTATTCTCCACCCAATCTGTATTTGTGCCTGGGATCGCCATGTCCCAGGTGCAGGACTCTGCACTTGGCTTGGTTGAACTTCATGTGATTTGCATGAGCCCACCTCTCCAGCCTGTCCAGTTCCCTCTGGATGGCATCCCTTCCCTCCAGCGTGTCAACTGCACCACACAGCTTAGTGTCGTTGGCAAACTTGCTGAGGCCACACTCTATCCCACTGTCCATGTCTCTGACAAAGATGTTAAATAGTACTGGTCCCAATGCTGACCCCTGAGGAACACCACTTGTCACTGGATGCCACTTGGACATTGAGCCATTGACCACAACCCTTTGAGTGTGGCCATCCAGCCAGTTCCTTATACACTGAGTGGTCCATCCATCATCTGGTAAGATTTGTACAGATGTTCCTATGCCCAACACAAAGAAGATGCACTGTTTTCAGGGAAAGGGAACCTTTTGAAATGAAAAAGGTTAAAACTAATTTTCAGCATGATTTCAGTGCATGCTACTGAGTCTGCAGTATCACGTGCAATGAAATGAGATATATAAAGTTGGTGTCTCATCCAGAAAACCCTGTGCACTGAAAATATGAAAATAAACTAGCATATGAGATTCTCAACTGGAGGAAACTAAAGAAAACATGAAAAGATATGGAAATACTCAGCCAAGCTGGCTTGTGTGTAAAAGCCTTGATGATTACCTACTAAGAGATATATCCAGCTGTTGATGTACTATTCTGCAGGAGTTGACAGTCACACAGAAGAAGGCCAACTCAACTCTTGATGCAGGAAGCATCGTGATGTGTGAATAAAGGATACACAGTACCACTGCAGACGTAATCAGTTGAATCATAACACTGATCACTCAAAGCAGAGGCTGCCTTGGGAATCTAAAACAGGAGTCTACAAAATGAGTATCCGGGCTAAATATGGACACATACACCAGGGACCTGATAAGCATGAGTGACAAATGGGCAAAAAGCAGGGCAAGCAAAGAAAAGAGATATGTGAAGTGAAAAGTTTGCCAGAAAATGAACAGAAGCAGGGCAGGGAAGGGATCATTTCATTCCAAGTTATTCAAAGTAGACTAATACTCAGACATCTGGGAAATAGATGAACTGCTAGACATTACTACTGGGATACTGTAAGGCAAGCAATACTTCAGAAACCAAAGCATCCCAAACTATTTAATTTCAGACTGCAATCCCAGTTTACTGGCAAAGCGCAATGTTATTTATATGAGAGTGGGAATTCAGTCACATCACATCATCTCCATACTTAAGCCATCAGCTTGACAGATCAAATTGCTAAGCTGCTCATAAAGAAACTCACAGAAGTCTTTAGCAGAAACCTGGTCCAACACTAAATATCGGATTGTAGAGACTTTTCCATGCCTATAGCTAGAGATTTTATTAAGGTCAACTGATTTCCCCAGGACAAACCACACATTGTGAAGCATGCTAAACAACTTGAACAGGTGAAAACTCAACCTTCTAACATGATAATGGTCAGTAAGTGTATTTCATCCAAGCTTTCAGTTAGTTCATTCCCACTAAACTCAAGACAAAACAACAGGGAGTATAAGTTTATGAAACATACTTTCCCATGAGACATGATGAACAGGACATCGAAAGAACAGTAGCTTTCTGATGGCATCAAATTACCTGAAAAGACCACAATATCACCCTGTTCAATAGCCATCTTGCTGCCACAGTATAAAATCAAACTTAAACCTACTGCAAAGTATACTGGACCAGTCTGATATTCAGGGAGATAAAAACAGCCCTCCAAGTCTTGGAGAATTGTGTCAAACAATTGAAGTCAAACAGTATTAAAAGGCTTTTGTGCTTTATTATCACTTTATTATTTACACATACACAATCACACCTCTAAATTGACAGCAAATTTAATATGTATTTTAAATTTAATTGTTGGGATGTTACAATGTTTTCCCAGTGTTGTCATTATAATATAACAGTCTGTCAAGGAAAAACTCTGAAATGAAGACTTTGATACCCTGTCTTCGGCAAATCTCAGTCAGGTGGAGTTGGGTATTGGTTCCCCTTGGCTGCCTGTCACAGCTCTGCCCTAGAAACAATTACCTTGCAGCAAAGTTGGCAGGAGAAGTGTCTGACCATGAATCAGTGGTAGATCAAGCTTGCCTTCACTGGCTGATTACTTGGAATCATAGAATGGGTTGGGTTGGAAGGGACCTTAAAGATCATCTAGTTCCAAGCCACTGCCATGGGCAGGGACACCTCCCACTATGAAGATGACTTCTTGTGTGTTGGAGAAGCTGAAGAAAGAAAACCCATTTCCCATCTTCATGGGGTAAAACAGAGACCTTGGAGAGTAACAGGCCAAAACACAGGGAGACCTGCCTGACCGCACTGTTACATGCATCCAAAGGCATCACATGCATTTGAAATACCCATAGTGAATAAGGTGAACGCAAGGCTTATATCCACTGCTTAGATCACAGGAAGGTATATTATGTTACTTAATTCCTTAGCAACTGTTTCTTTATTACTGGGTGAAGATATAACAAGTCACCTCTGCTGTTGCATCAGACCCAATTAATCCTGGGCCCTCAGAAAGAGCCTGAGAGATATGGCATCAATAGAGAAGTGGCATAATAAAACTATACAGCTTGGGAAGTTGCTAACCCTACAATGTGATTAAAAAGCTTAAGGCAGCATGAAGATTGTATCACAAAAGTAGTCTAGGGGACACTCTTCACATGTATTTATTATGCCTGGACAAGGAGTGGACACTGGGTTAGTTAAAAGTTGTTCCTCTCTTAGACAGTTATATTCTGGAGTTTGAAAATATGAGGACCTATAGCTGTCTGCTGATACCCAGAATTTAAAATAAATTTAAAATAAAGTCTGTCATTGCTATAAGAATAATATTTTAGATCTGTGCTGCTAAGGTTACTGTGTTCAATATGAAAAAGAATACTACATGTTTTATCTGATTCAGAGGCAACATACAATCTAGTCATTCATGTTGTTAGTATAAGGGTTAAAACTCCCAAATAAATTTTCATTAGAGTTGTCTGTTATGTTCAGGGTATTAAAACTACTGCTCAGGCTTTGTTTGATTTTTTAAGTCTTCATCAAAAGGGTTTTTATTCTTTTTTTTTGTTGTTGTTCATTAGTTTAATCCTTCCTGTTTTCTTGTTATAACCTGACAGCTATAGAACAGAAAGCTGGAACTTCACTTTCCACAGCAGCCTTCAGCTCCTTTTAAGCTTCATACTCTTGGTGACATGAAATTTGCTCCAGAATCCCATTTCAAAGACTTTTTGCATCAAACAAATCATCATCAACCACAGACAAATACATGGATAAACAGAAGATATTCTGGCAGATAAAAAATGGTGACGGAAACATTGGGCAGTGTAGTGCAGAACATTTGTTGTGGTTTGTTCTCCCTAAAGATACATCTAGGGGTGGAGAGGAAAGACAATAGGATACTGCATCAAGAGTGATGGCTGCATGATAAAGAGACAGAAAGACTGGGAAACTGATTCCTCAGCAAAAGCCTGCAGTATTCTGATTTCTTTAACATGGTTCATCTTATCTTCTTCACTAAAACTGACGGATGTTGGGTCCTTGTTTTCCGGCTTTTGCACTTGTGAGAAACAGATGAACTTAAAAGATTAATAGTGATCAATAGCCTTGGCATCTGAAATACTAAAACTTGGATCCTTGTAAAAAAGGAAACTCCTTCTGTAAAGAAAACCTATTGCACCTGTGTCATTAACTTCCATTGATGTACTCTTCTCTAGAATTCCTGAATCTGATTTTTATAACGTTATTCACAGGTTCAATGCAAAAAAAAACCAAACCAAAATTAAAATCACAAACTTACCAATAATATCATTGCACGTCTAATGTCTTTTCGTGTGCGTAAGGGGAGAGAAGGGGAGTTGTTGCAAATTCTGAAGGTCAGCATGGACATCTCTCAAAAACATGAACACTGCTGACCCGAAAACATCACTTCATTATTGCCGTGTCAGTTTATATTTTATTTTGCATGTGGGTCACATGGAATCACAGAATCACATGGGGTTGGAAGGGACTCTGGAGATCATCTAGGCCAACTCGCTCTGCCAAAGCAGGTTCACCTATAGCAGGTTGCACAGGAATGTGTCCAGGCGGGTTTTGAATGTCTCCAGAGAAGGAGACTCCACTACCTCTCTGGGCAGCCTCTGCCAGGGCTCTGCCACCCTCAAAGTAAAAAAGCTCCTCCTCATGCTTAGGTGGAACTTCTTATATTCAAGTTTGTGCCCATTTCCTCTTGTCCTGTCACTGGGTACCACTGAAAAAAGACTGGTCCCGTCCTCTTGACACCTCCCTTTAAGTATTTCTAGGCATTGATCAGGTCCTCCCTCATTCTTCTCTACACTAAAAACACCCAAGTCCCTCAGCCTTTCCTAGTAAGAGAGATGCTTCAGGCCCATAATCATCTTTGTAGCCCTCTGCTGTACCCTCTCCAGCAGTCCCCTGTCCTTCTTGAACCGGGAAGCCCAGAACTAGGTACAGTACTCCAGATGGGGCCTCACCAGGGCAGAGCACAGGGGGAGGATGACTTCTCTCGACCTACTGGGCACACATTTCCTGATGCCCCCCCGGATGCTATTGGCCTACTTGGCCTCAAGGGCACATTGTCAACTCATGGACATCCTATTGTCCACCAGGACTACTAGGTCTTTCTCCTCAGAGCTGCTCTCCAACAAGGCAGCCCCCAACCTTTACTGGTGCATGAAGTTATTTCTCCCCAGGTGCATCACCCTACACTTGCCTTTATTGAAGTATAACAGGTTCCTCTCTGCCCAACTCAGTAGCCATTAGGGTATTCTTTCCCTACTTTGAGAGGTAATGACAACACAAGATTTAGGAGCTGTCTCTTGGGAATACCTGGTAAAAGAATGGGGAAGTCTCATGCTCTGCTTACCAGGCTGAGGGGTCAAACATCGAATCAATATACCATAGTTTACAATTACCATACAGTAATCACATTTGTGTATGTTCTTAGCAAGTGTGGGATCCTCCTTCTCAACTTAGACTGCAATGAAGAGCAGGAATATAACATGCATTTTCTTCTGTTGCATGTAACGTAAAGTGTACACACAGAGAATAACCACAGCCTACCTGACCCACAGAAACTTGTTACACTGTTGTTACTTTCCTTAAATATCTGAGTCATAGAATGTAACCAAGCAATAAATTTCTTGGTTTTAACACAGGTTTCCATGTCACTCAAGAAGTTTGGTCCAATTTCCAAGTTTTTAAATGACTATACAATTCTCTAGCTACAGTACTCTTTGTTTTTCCTGCCTAAAGATGTTTATATCCAGAATATAAAGTATGCTGTCCCTGATTTTTTTTATTTTAAATATTATAACAAAAGAAGAAATACATTAAGGTCATAGTGTATTTACTTTCTTTCCAAGTCCAGATATACTATCATCATCAAATAAAGCACTGACCTGGCAGAGCAATGGTCACTCTATCTCTCATAATTTCATGTTGAACTGAATTAACTTTTATAGCATTTCCCTAAAAAAAGTAATAGTAGACGTTTGAAAAAGATCAGGGTGGAATTTGGATTTGTTCCTCTCCATTCAGTTACGTTATCGAAAGAGATATTTCATTCCAGCTGTCCATCTGTTTCTTAGCCTCCTTGCTGAGCTCTCTTGCTCAGACGTTGTTTAGCATAACTAGTACAATGGCAGAACTTGTGACAGTTTCTTGTTTCTAGCCAAGAGATCATCTTGGTCATGTCTCTGGAAGTTTATGATAAAAAAGAAGTTACTGGTTTTAGACAGAAGTTGCATAAAAACATTTTATAAGAAAGTTTATTGGGTTCCCACACATACGTAAAGAGAGAGCAAGAAAGAAAAAGATTAATTATTTTGTCAGGAAATCCATAATTCTATAGTTGTACCTAAAGCGAGAGCAAGTTCAGCAAGTCAAAGGTTTTTATCAAAGTCAGTAAAGCTTGAGAAATGGGATCTCAGTATCAGGGCCCTGCAACAACAGAAATGGAACTAGAGAGCGATTATCCATCCCCTTCCTCCCCCTTCTTCCAAGGAAATGAAATCTTCAAGGCAAAAGGATTAAAGTGAAAACTACTGGTACAGAAATGGAAATTTCTTCCTGAGGATGATTTGCATATTTTCCACATACACTTTATCATGTCTGGAGCTTTTGGCACCCGTGTTCAAGGCTTTGATGTTGGTCAGTATGTGGCAGGGGCCAAAAGAGAACAGCACTGAAGACACTTTGACTCCTTGCAAGGGCATCAGACCAACATAAATGACCATAATCATATTACAGCATGGTGATATTGAAATGGTCACAGTTAAGTAAGTGCAGGAAAGTCACTGAGCCTAAATATAATCAACTACTTTTATAGTCAAGATTTCTACCTTTCAGCTTCATTCTCTTATGGGAGAGGGCTTAATTTGCATGATTGGTACTTGCCACCACATCTCTTAGTTTTACCTAAATGATTAGTTTGATTTAAATCAACAGGATGACTTTCAAAGTTTGAGGCTAAACATGTAAAATAATGTTTGCAAGATCCGCTCACTTTAAATGATAACTACAGAAACAAAATTCCTATCTGAATCTGCATCAGATGCAGACAGCCCTAAAATGTGTCTATGCTTCTTCAGTATTAATATTCCAGAGAAGCAGTTTATTCCTTTATAACTTTCCATATTAAATATTAATATTATTATTATTATGTTATTTAGATTATTAAGCAATACCCGGCGGTACCTCTTTCTCTCTCTTTCTCTAATATCCTCAAAAAAATAATCAAATGGACAGAGAAGGCAGGCCTAAACTTACAACGAGATCACAGAACTAGAAAACACCCCAAATGAAAAAATTCTCTTCCTTCTTTAAGTAATCCCTTACTTGATTTCTCTTAGGAGTGTATTCCATATTGAAAGCCCTGGAGGGCAATGTGTTTGTTATCTGTTGGACTTGAAGGAGAAGGGAGTGAAGGAATGTATGCTGGAGGGGGAAAAAAAACTATTCAAGAGAAAAATCTTTCATGAAAAAAACACCTTTGTTTTCTCTAAATCATAAATACTTCAAGGGAAGTCATTTGCAGTAATGTGTCATGCACAGAGGTGGTAAAAAACTGCATGAATGCTATTTTCTTCATAATTTCCACCCCAGTGAGGATTTTGACAATGCTTAAATATTTGACCAAAAAAACCCACCCCACATTCAAATCAACTCCCAATCCTTTCAAGATTCAAGGATACGAAGATCTGTAGTCTGAGAAGACCCTGAATTCTCCCAGGCTTATGGAGCAGAACTGAATCTCCTTACAGTAAAATATGTTGATGTCTTTTTTCTATAATATCAGTTTTTTTCAATGGACCCCATAGAAAGTACCTGAAATGGGTATGACCATTAATTCACTCCTTTGGGCACCCAGCATTGCCAAACAGCCAAGACACAGATTCGTCTGTTGAGAGTTGACTAAGAGTGATTTCACCTGTCTACAAAGCAGAGACAAATGAGAAAGGACAGTAGCTTAGGACAGAAAAGCCGGATACCAATGTAAGTGTTATGCCTTGCTTGTGCTAAATAATACCACGCTGATAACATTTAATTGCTTTTGGTTCAGAAAAAATGTTTTTGGTCATACGAAACCATATATAAAAGGTTGCTGGCAACTTTTTTGCAGCACTGCCAAAAACTACTGTTTTCCTCTGATTTTCATGTGCTCCTTGAAGTTGTTATTTCTTAGTCCAGACTAAATGTAGAAGACTCATTGAGAAACAGAAAGAGATTTGGGGTTGCATTTTCCACCAAGTCTCTAGGGAAAGATGGTTTAATCATCACAATGTAAGACAACTAAGGAAAAAGCAGTTCCTTGTCAGTGAGTCTCTGGTAAACTTCAGGGCTTGTGGTTGTAAGTTGTTACGGCATTGGTAGATATGCAGGTGTGAGGGAACACAGTTTCTCCCAAGTCTCTCCATTGAACCTGTCTGCTCCCAAATGAGAGAAGAAATACATGATAAATCTAACCTGACTTGGACTTCCACACCATAGTTCTTTATCATGTGCTAAAACAGGACAAAAGGTGATTCACACAACCCACTTGCCCCTCAGAGTTAAAAAAGAGGACTCTTGGCCATGCCAGCAGTGGCTTTCCCTATTGGTTTGCATATTTTAATAGGGTAAGTGACTTTTACATCTTTTTTATTTTTTACTCCTTTCTGTGTGCCGAACTGTTGTCATACTAAACCATATTAATGACTTACTTGACTTTTTTTTTAATTAGAGTAGTGCTGATATGCGTTAGAAGCACTACAGTGTCCTTTCCAAGGTTGTAAACAGCTATTATGTATTATCTTAGGTGAGGGAAGGACGTGGCACTGTTGTGTATCATTCTCTCATCAAACGTTTGGCAAGCAGCACTGAATTGTCAGGGAAGAGGTCATCCTAATCCCTAGATAAATTCACCTCAGGGAATTGTACGCAGAAATGAAACCAACCCAGATTATATTCTTGATATAGTCTTTCACAATGTATAATATAGGAAAAGGTTCTTTTTACTAGCTGACAAAAAAACCCATCCTACAACAAAAAAACAAAACAAAACAAAAAACAAACAAGCAAACAAACAAGCACGAATGCTTATCTATGATTAAAATTTAGACAACCAATTTTCCATTGTTTTTGCTGTTGTTTTTGATCGAGCATCTTTCTTTGCATATTTTATAATTTGAGGAAAGCTGTTGGCAGCCAGTGCAGGAAGTTAATTTTTCACATGGGGCATTTTTTACCATAAAATGTATTGCACAGGAGACAGAATTCAATACATTACCTGAAACTGGAAAAGCTTTGACAGAAAAGTTCCCAGACTTGCAAAACACTTACACGTCTGTTACACATTTGCAGATCAACCTCAGCAAAACATTGCAAATTTAAGCACCTGCACAATCAAGGCCTAAGTAGCAGATATAAATGTTTAGCTAAAGGATTTACAAATCTCAAATTTCAGGACATAAGACGGGCTTCCTAGGAGGGACATATGAATCATATCTATGTAACAGCACTTTCAGACACTGTAATCGTTGTTCCTAGTAGAAAAATGCTTCTTAATTAGAGCCAGATGTTGAAAAATCTGAGTTATATGAAAATGTCACAAGCCAAGTCTCTCAAAGAAAGTAATAGGTTACTTGTTGGACTCTATCTTTTTAGAAATAACATGGAAATGATAAAATTACACTTTAAATGTGTATTTCTTTTCTGTATTCAGCACTTTTTGTTCCTTTGAGCTAGTCTTCAGTCAAGAGTATAAGATTAAATATAGTTTTGTGATGGCTGGGAATCCTCTCCCAGAAACATTAGCCTTGTAACCAACTGAAGAACTGAAACAGACACTTACAAAAAGCAATTTCCCTCTAATACCTTGCCCTTTTACCACATTAAATCCGTGCCATGTGCTCTCCTTTGCAACACTAAAAATTTTTTTTTTTTTTTTTTTTTTTCATTAAAAGTCTCTCCCACATGGTCTTTGCAGACCTGGCCACTTCAGCTCGACTGCAGTGAAGTGCTGTAGCCCTGGAGCAGTTTCTTCAGAAGCAACAATTTTGGTCACTCTTCCCTGTCTTTTATCAGTCAGTGCCTTTAACCCCACTGTTTTCCCTCTCTTTTCCCCAAGGGAATAACCCCTTAGTCTTTAGGGTTCTTTAAATCTGTGTAACAGAATATCAGAGCACCACTTTTAAGGTCCTGCTGATGTCATTTGTAACGCAATCAAGTCACACAGTGATGTCATTCTCTTTCTGGCATGACTTTCTTATGTGTAATTAGCTGTTAAACTGTAGCCTAATGCAATTGTCATGGTTTATCCCACCGTTCAGTGTTGAAACCCATTTTACAGATTTGAGATCTACGTCTACAGCTGTGATTACCAGCGTTGTGGGAAGGAAGGGTCATGTCTTCCCTTCCACCTGCATTAACAGAAAGACCATCCCTCCTTTCTGCTTCTCCCAATTAGTAGATGTATGGCCATCCCCGAATATAATATAAATGGCCCACCTGCGAGATTTCATTCTCTTCCCTTTCAAATTTAAGAAGAGTACTTTCCAAAGTTAGGTATTTTACATCTTACAATTACAAAACATTGTTTGTTTGGGTTTTTTTTCCACAGAAACATGGAGCTGCTGTTAGCTGTTTAGAGGCAACTGAATTTCACCTTATAAAAGGTAATTTGAGCTCACTTAAATGTACAAATATACACAGAAAGTTTATATGTGATCCTGCAATACAAGCATGGCAGTCACTGGTGACCAGGGTTGACTCTCAGTAGGAACTGGATATGCAAATATGCTTGGATTATGCTCTGCAGAGTGCTTATGCCTTTATTTGGATTCAATATTATATTTATTCAAAGGGTGTTTTCTTAGAGCAGAGGTGTGCTTGCTGCTTTCCATCCCAGCAAATGGAAGTTACTTCTATCTAAAAAAACCTTCTTCTTTCCATGATCTACTAAAACATAGACTGAAAACCTTTGGCTGGATGGATTCAGCTTGCTCAAGGAAAGATAAAGGCAATTCCACCTCCATATTCTTTTCGCTTTGTGATTCAAGTTCATTCCTAATTTTGTTGGGGTTGTTTGAAGGCTCAGTTACTAGATTAGACTACCCAAGAAAATAGTTTTGTTATGGCCGGAGGCTGATAATTGTCCAAATTATCCATGAGTTATCCTCATGTTATCCAGGATGATCTTGTTTATGAAAGGACCCCTAGTAGTTGTGTTCAAGGAATCTGGACAGAGAAATGCCGTAGGTGAGGCAGGTCCTGGAAGAACCACTGAGAAGCTGTGAGGTAGAGACAAATACTGTTTTAGTGCTGAAATAAAAATAAAAATTAAACAAAACAAACAAACAATCAAACAAAAACCCAACAAAAATAAAAACAAGCCAAAAAAACCCTGCCAAAAATATCAGATTAAATATTCTTAATTGAATGCAGGAGATGCATCCTGGACAATTAGTGATTATTACAGAACAATTTTTAGCCTGGTTTCTTCAGGAAATGAGGTTTGGATGATCATTGTGTCTGTCAGTCCCGTTTAATAACTGTTGGATCTATTCATCAGCTGCAGATCTGACAGAGGAGTGATGGTATCAGAGCTACCCAGTCCTCACAGCCTTGAAAAGAAGTGTCTGAGTGGTGGAAAGTGCCCGATTAATATTGTCCCAGAGAGAAAGAATTTGACAAATTAAGCGTTCAGACTTAAAAGAGTTATTAACAAATAAAAAAAATAAATATATGGGAACATCAGAGATACTCTAAAGCCAAGAGAGCCAAGAGACCTTTCCTCAGTCAAGGAGATTGTGTGGATCCTCTGGTGTCTAGCAAGGGGTGCATTTAGTACTCAGTATTATTTAACCCAATGTGCAGGAGACAAAAACTTTAGGGATTGGAATTCATGAGTTCTGATACTCAAAATCATTCCTCGTTCTTCTTAAACTATATGGTATTTTCATAGGCATGTTATATTACAGATTACCAATGACTGTCATAGAAGCAGGGTGTTGTGTCTCAACTACATTTCCATTAATGCCATTATGCTTTCATAAATTAACACAAACTATGAAAGGAAGAAAGTCAGTTCTGACAGTTTATTTATTTTACTTATCTTTCTTAGTCAAAAAAAGCAGCTTTGCCAAACTCTGCATAACAGGAAGGGAACCAATGCTTTGATTTAATGTCAGCAGCACTTCTATTGGTAGTAATTTTCTAACTTGGATCTTGATATTGCCCCGACTGTTGAATGTTAAACGTACTAAATTGAGTCATTAAGGAGCATGGGCTAGTGGCTAAAACCAACACCATGAAAAGTTGGTTAGTTGATTAATGTCTTTTGTGTCTGATTTTTGAGGTCTCCATTAATTAAAATTAATTTCGTCTCCTGCAGGAGTGCATGTGTTACATATTCCTTCCTCCCTAGAGCAGATATAATAAGCTTTCTTCACATGGGAGTGAGAAGAATCTCTTGTTTCGCTTTTTGGAGAGCTTCATGCAGACACATTCCTTCTTGGCATTTCCCAAACACTTTTGAAAGCTTCCAGGCCAAGGAGAGAAAAAAAAACATGAGTTTTTCAGTATATTCATCTTCTGCAACTTGCTCTGAGCAAATCCAGAGGCTGCTTTTCCAGGAAAAAGAATCCTCTTTCTCTCTTTTTACTCATTATTCTAATTCTTATCCTTATTACTGTTATTATTACCATTATTACCATCTCTCACTCTGTGTGTGTGTGCACTTGCCTCTCCCATCAGGCTAACCAGAACCTCTCAAAGCTACCAGGTACTTCAGGGAACTCATGGATACTCTCATAGTACTTTGTAAATAAGCTTAGTCTTAAGAGTTCGTCTCACAGGCTTAGCAAGATTATTGGCTGGTAGATCTTCACACTTCTTTCCTGCTTTGTAAAGTACTATACAGAAAATAGTTCCTGCAATCTATAAGACAAAGCCACATAGGATCTGAGGTTGGATATAGAAGTTTGGTGGCATGCTGTTTTCTAACAGAAAAAGGAAAGAACTCACGCTTTTAGGATTGATGTTAATAGTCATAGAAATGATGACTGTGATAAGAAGTTTGATCACCAAATTACAGTTCTGCTCAGTCTTTATGCCCAACTACACCCCCACACCAGATCCATTGCTGCTAACTTGCTTAAACTACATACACTATGTCTCCAAAATATGTGCAAAAGACTATGTGACAATTTCTGTATCTGTAGGAACACCTTCTATTGACAATTTACAAGTGTTTTATTTATGTAAAATTGCATAAAAATATGTCTGTGAATTGGTCTGGGCATAGCAAGGGCTACTTAAACTGGGACCAACTAAAATCCCCACTTGGAGAGCTCCTGCACCAATCAATCAGATACTTTGTTGTAAAGGGTTCAGTCAACCACCTTGTCCCAAGTCAGTCCATCATCTCAAACTAGCCCTTTGTCTCATCTACTCAAAGAAAAGCTGGGGAGTTCCAGAACCAGGCAGGGAATTCATGACAAAGTGCATTTGGTGTGCTCTGAGGCACACGCCTGAGACCCAGTTGCACCATAGTTATAACTACAGGGCAAGGCAAGACCTCTTCCTCCTGTTCAGTTTGGGTTTGGTTTGGTTTGGTTTGGTTTGGTTTAGTTTGGTTTTTAAGTGAGCTGTTCTTATGTTAGCATTCAGCAGGCAAACAACAGTGAAATCAGGACTAACTTTTGCCGTCTATCTGTCTCCCATTCAGTCTACATTACTGAGGAAAACATCCCCTTTTAACAATACGTGATGGGGAATCTTCTCAGCAATCTTCTTTAACATCTAACAGATTAATCAGTCTCGCAAACGGCAGACAAGGAGAGGGAAACCTTGGGTTTGGAGCTTGCTCTCTCTTACATGTGTTAGCCCGATATATCCTTTGCCTCTTCAGTGTCTAGACCAAAAGATTCCTGTGTTCTAAGAGGAAGTATTTGTGGTAAATCAAGTCATTCTCTCAAAGTCCTGTAAAGCCTTGTTAGCAAGGTTACCAACATCAGGTAGTAAAACAACTCCTTATACCTGAAATTTAATACTCAAATTAGGAAGTGCCCTGGTGCTCTGACGGTATTGCCTCCAGGGAAGTTAAGCCTAGACAGAGAGCAACATGTTACTTAAAGGAAGCAGGATGGCACAAGACTTCCCAAGATGATCTAGTCCATCTGTTTTCACAGACCTACCAAGCAGTTGCTGCAGACACTCATACTTGTGAAAGATTCTTATTGACCCTCTATTTTTCTCGGTTTAGTTTGCAACAAGTAAGTGAGATGAAACACCATAGAACAGTGTTTCTGGTATGCCCTGGTGGTCCCTCCACAGAAGTACAGACGAGTGCAGAAAGTACCTGCAGAGAAGTTTGTGATTGAATAATTGAGTGCACTTAGATCAAAAAAATCATGAGGGAGGTGGAGGGGAAGATGCAACCTAGTGAAGGCTGTGTCTTACACTAGTTATATGTGTGTTATACTAGTTATATGTTACACTACTGACTCTGAAGCCATTTATCTCTTGTCTAATCTTCCTACCAGAAGGAGGCCATATGATTACTTTTTAATGAAAAAAACAAGTTTTTTTTTGTAATTCATCAAAACTGCAGACTTCAGGAAGAGGAAGACAGTGGTACAGGTTCCCCTGCTCCCAAGAGGAGGAGAGGGGCTCCCTTAGAGAAAACCTCAATCTCAAGTGGCTTCTCAAAGGTTTGTGTGAAGAAAGGATACTCCCTGCTGTTCTCTGAAGACCATAAAAGCAACACAACAAAAATCACTCTGAGTGCAGCAGCTATTCTAAAGGGAGTAAACAAGCATCTTCTGCAGCATACACATTATAAACAGCAGCTCCAAAGGAAACATAATCTCCACTTCAGTGCTCTCTCAGCTGTTTATTTCCTTTGCCTACTGAACTGCATGATCTCACTTGAAGTGAGAAGACAGCTGCATTCCTGGCTTTCTCGTGAGCCTCTGTAGTTAGTGGATGCAGAAACAGAATGGCAAATAGACAGAAACCTGTTTGTTCTAGCTTTCTGTGAGGGGTTTGTATGGGCTTCATGACTGGTGTCTCTTGCTCTAATTGATAGCTCTTCTCCACCTTAATGATGGTAGCTGCACCTCTCCTGTTTTACGGACAGCAGATGTAGGCAGAGGGAAGATAGCCCTCATAGTTTTAACAACATAAAAAGTATCTATGATACAACAAGGTGCCAAATGCAGCTTCCCCAGGGCCCTCTGCTGTAAACTCTCCGTCCTTCCTTAGAGTCAAAAATAATACAGCGGTCCCTGAAGTCAAAACTGTTAAAATAACCAAGAAGAATTTTTCTGGAGGCTGAGAAGAAAATAAAACCCTGCTGGTGCCAGACTCCCAGCCATGCAGCTGAGATGGATACCAGCCGGGTTCAGCAAACTGCGGACTGAGAGTTTTAAATCTCAAGAAGTCTTTGGTTAAAAACAGCCAGCAAGTTGTTTGTTTTAGGGCAAAAGAAGTCAGATTTTGTTCCTTGAATTCATCTATTCTCAGCATGCGCATTATATTGGTACTACAGGAGGCTAAATGAGAAGTAAAGGAAAAAAGATACATTTATCTGAACACCAAAATAAACTTGAGCTTTTCTAGAAGATTGCATACAGCTGATGGAATTTAGTTCATCATCATATTTTAGCAAAGCCTATTTTAATCACTGTATACATTTAATTTGCACTAATGTCTCATATGGAGATAATACTTGTATTTCTGCTTCACATGGGAAAAAAAAAAAAAAGGTTTTTAATTAAAATAAGTTTGGAAAGGAAACTAGTTTCCTTGGGAAGATAAAAAAAAAATTGGAAATTATTTTTGGGTGACAGCCCGAATATATTGATATTATTTTATCTAATATTTTCTACTGAAAACTCACTTAGAAGTGAAATGTTGAAATACCCACTCACAGGTGGCTCCCAGAAAAGCATACTGGTTTTCTGTTACAATGTGAGTCTCTGTGTCTTGAGGGCTCATATTTCAGCAAAGGATTTTGGTGATGGAAGTGGAATTGCAAGGTGAGGAGAGCTACTGTGAAGCTGGTTGAAGTCAGAAATCCAATAAATTTGTACTCTTACATATAGGCTACTTCCTAGCTGTGAGGTTTATGTTAAGCTCTGTGAATTTAGACACAGGGCAGTCAGAAAATTTGCATGAAAAATAGTAAGACAAGTAGATAAAACTCTGTCACAGTAAGAGCAGAGCAAATTGTTTAAAGCAGGTTCCTCTTCTTCAAATAACAATGTTCCCAAGGAAAAAAAAAAAAAAAAAAGATGAGCACTGGGAGATGGAGGAAATATTTTCCTTGCAGGGGCAGGGATTTTGAGATGATTGCTTCTTGTAGGACTGGTGTTGCTGAGAAGCAGGAGAAGGTATTTAATGTCTCCTTGCCCTGCTGACTGATCCCTCAATGAACATTGTTTCGCTTTGTTTTATACACAATAAAGGAAACAAGCTCACAGGAGGCATATGAGTGTCAGCGTGGTACATTTCTTCCAGTTTTGAGCTGCCAATCTGCCTGCTGGTAGTCTACAAAATTGAAAAATCTGTGATTTCCTCTGCTTCCTGCAACCTTGTCCCTAAGGTTTCTCACTGTCATTGCATTCAGCCTAGAAAAATGAACCTGAAAGAAATAGATCTGTGTGCTTTGTTTGTTTTCCCTGGCATCAGCTGCTCTAATGTATGGAGGAACCATGACCAGGTTTCTAATTTGAGTCAGAGTGACTCTTCTCGCTTGGCTTCCCTTACTCCATCCAGGATAATTCCTACAGCTGCAGCTATAAACGTGATTGTGGTGGATTTGGAAAAGTCCTGAGGGACTGCAAATCCATACTGAAGACCATCCCCAAGCCTGCCTGTTCCCTGGAGCACATTTTGCAACTTGCAATGGATTTGCATCTCTGACTTCTTGTTTGACTGGACCTAAGAGGAGCCATGTGAACTCTACAGACTGGTTGTCCTGCAAAAGCTGAGGACTGAGCTCTCACTGGTGCCAATGTGAATAAACGAAGTTGCTATAATGGGCTGGAAAGTGTCAAGGAGCTCAGGAAGGATTTGAGCCATTTTTTCACATAGACAGGATCTAAAATCATTGATGTTTGGGAAGGGAGCGAAGGAGTCCCACCCAAGCATGGGCTCAAGCAAGAATAATTCCCCCTCTTTCTACTCCAGCACGATATTTCTCCCCATCTCCTTTTTCTTGATGTGTAAATGCAGTCACTGCTCTGGCAGTCCTTCTGTCCCAGCATCTATAATAGCAGCACGCATCATTTTTTAAAAATGGCAGTAGCATCTTTCCTTCTATCAGTCAGGCGAGATGATAGAAAGATCTCATCCATATCATTTTCCATAATCTAGGCAGCATTAGATTCAGAATGTGTCTGGTCTTTTCTATCACATGTTGGAAGACAGACCATCATAACTTATGGGGTTGAGGATGTTTGATGAGATCTTTTCCAGGAAAGGTGGACTTCCAACACAGAGAGCTCTGCTGCAATATCTACTTCTTTCTATCTCCTTCCATTCAACATTAATGGCCTAGCACCTTCATTGATGTGAAACACATGGTGAGTATCTATTTTGCATAGAAAACTGACAGGTGGGATGACAGTTTTGAATCTTTTGTTCACTGTTAATAGAAAAATAAGAAGAGGTCTTGAAACCATAAGCTTGAAAAAACCAAATAAGCTTGAAAACCAGTTTTCTGTGTGTCTGTCTTGTGAAATCAGTCATATCTGATAAAAGACAAATTTGTGCACAGAATCTTGAAGAGTATTAGGGAATAAAGTTAGGTTGATTTTCAGAGATGACAGGTTCCCTTTGGCTTGCAATAGATTCCTGGGTACATGAGCTCAAAAGTTCTGCCATAGCTAGAAATAAGCCAGCTGAAAGTCAAATTTGCAGTATTCTGGGTTCTCCCAGTATGATAGTCATGACTTCAGGTCTGTGGCCAACTTCAAAGGATGCTGGCCATAGCTTTTTTCTGGTCTTCTAAAGGAAGTGACTTCACTTCCTTTCCCTGTCCCTCTTTTTAATTTATCATCTCTTAGTATACCAGACCATCATGTGAATTAATCTTTAAGATTTGCCTTCATACCCTAAAACAGACAGATCTGTAGAGGTTTGCTAGTCTAATTCTGCTAGAAGCATTCCCTGTTAGAGAAGCCCCTTCTTCTAACAGTGTGTGTGTGTAATTAGAGGATCGGATATGCATGACAACCACACAATTTTTCTTCTCAGCAGATAGTTTGTCACTGCAGATACTGTATAGCTCACCATGTCTGCATCCCTAATAGAAATGTCACTCACTGTATCTTCCCTGAAGAAATGACAAACTGGCTTTGTCTCTTCTAAATAAGTAAATACTCAAATCTGACAGCAAGTCATAAGGCAAATTTTGGATTGTGTTTGTGATTCCTTCTTTGCATAGTACAGAATCTAAATTTGGATATTACTAAGCTGGCTTGTATATGAATACCTTGCCTTCATACTGTATTTCCTTAAATTATAGCCATGCACAGTTAAGGTTTGTGTTTCATCACCAATTTCCTCCTGTGTTCATGAGCAAATTATCATTGTTACAGAATAAAAAGATATAACTTTTAAAACCAAATACTGGGATGAAAATTATGGACATTAAATGCGCAACATGCTCTGTTACTTGGTGCTTCTTTCCCTAAAGAATAATTCCTTATACTAAAGACACTCAGTTTGGAGTTATGCATGATCAAGTAATCTCATCACAACTCTATTGTATCTGCTTGCTTTCTATCGTGTCTGCTTTTCATGCCATTAGTGTAAGCTTTTCCAGATGATAATCCTTTTACCACATTCTGATACTGCTGTGTCCATTTACATCTCTGCAAAATTAAATTGTAGCAAATCATCTAGTACAAGACAACATTAGTGTGATGTAAGTTCCTGGGAGGCTCAACCCTGGACAGCAACTCACTATCAGGAGTCTTGGAAAGAGCAAATGAATCCACGGAACCACCCTGTCTTGTTTAGTCTCACATATCCCACTTAACTATTGATCAGTTTTATACTGAGAGGCTCTAGGGTCTCCTGTTTTATGAGGATTTGTAATGCGTTATGGAAGATTCTTGTTTCCAACATATGTCTTTTACCCGCCTTGAGGGATTTCTGCACTCTCCCTCTCATTAATGACTCATGTCTATTATATAAATACAGTCTTGGAGTGGATTGAGGTTTTAGTATTTAGTTATATTTACAGTGACAAACAGCCATCACCTCCAAAGAGCATCCGCTTCAACTGTAACATCTCCCTGCTTTGTATCTCTTCCTCCTTCCCCTTGTTTGTGGCTTCAGCCTCACTTCATTTGTCCTGGAGAGTTGTCCTATACTGTCACTGAAAAAAAGCAAAAATCTAGTTTGGTTACACTTCTTGGCACTGCTTACAGCCATGGAGGTTCACATTTGTCTCCAGTCTTTCCTACTGGTTTTTATTTTCTTGCCTTTTTGTAATTTCCCTTACTTCTGTGATAAAATTGTAACCTAATGCTTGCTCTGTATGTACTTTGTATTGTGAAAGAGCAGTACAAATAATGTCCTGTAAAATCTACTTGCACTGTTTACACTTATTTCAGACTTCTGACTCTGGATCTCTGACTTTAGGAATATCTGAATTTAGGAATATTTGTGTAGGTGTTAAATGTCTTTGCTTTTTTTAAAAAAAAAAAACAGGAGGGAAAAATTATGTCACATTCAGGTCATGAGAACATAAGCTAGGGAAATCTAGCAGGATTTTTCTTTCAGCTCCCTCACCTTTTACAGAACTTCGCAGTCTGACTGTGTTTATCTCCACAGGAAGGTATTAAAACATCAGGTGCCTACATCAATCTGGTGACTATGTGGCCTTAGCAGTTTGGGAAATTCAAGTAAGTATTCAGAGAAGGTCTTGCTACAATGATACTTCTGAGTTCTCAGAAATAATCAAAAAAAAGTAGCCAGAATGGTTTAAGAGCTCACCAAGAGTGGTTTGGAGGTAGTGTATTTCACCAGATAAGTTAGAAAACAGTAGACCATGCTAATTTATCTCATGCTTCTTTCATATCCTGCTGTGAAAAGTTTTTATTATGAAGTCATAAGGGACTGGGAGGACAACATGACCCTCAAATATAAAGTATCTTCTTCTTTCAACAGGCATGAAAAGCCTGCCTAGTGCAGCTGACTTATTTTGCCCAGATCTGGAATTCTCTTTCTTCTATTTGCCCTTTGACTGTAACCTGTGCTAATCTCAAAACATCTGAGGCAGTGTGCTGAACTTTTTCATAGATTTTTTTTTCTTTTTTTTTTTTGGTGGCTTGTAGTAGGAGGTTAAGACCTGGTTTTCATACCAGGAAAGAGAGGTACATAAACTCTTATCTTCTATCAGACATATAACCCCTCATAAATTATTCCCGAGTACACAAACTTTGTAAAATTTTAACCTCTCTGAAATGAGTTTCCTCCTTTCTTGCAATAAAGAAGGGATTTAGGATTGCCCAGGTAGAACTTCAACATATACCTGAGATCAGGTGGATCAAGATATAGAAAATAAGGGCTAAATTCCCAGCTGTATGCACTGCAGAGGGGCTGTGCTCTTCTACTCCCACCGAAAAGCAGATTGAGCTGCAGTGAAGTACTGTAGCATCAGGAAAGATGCCTATCATGAAGATGCCAGCTTCATGGACGTAGAAGATTTTCCCAAAGCAAGAACAACCTCTGGCCTATTAACGTCCAGTCCGTTATCTGATTGTTCAAGTAGAACAGGATGTTAACACGACCATTGTGCAATTTAATAGGAAAGTATTTGAGACACACTGTTTATGTGATGGGTTTTGTACCCGATTGCAAAACTTCATTTATTTTGTATTTGTAACAAAAAAAAATAAATAATAAAATCATATCTTACATCTTTCAATGGGCTTACCAGGAAACAGCCATATAATGCAAACATTTGGCTGTCTTTATATATATATACACAAAAGCGACTTCATGACTCTTTCTCAAAGCATCATGAGCCAGCTGTGAGGTAAGGGGCATCTGTCTAATCATTCCATTTCTGTTTTGTAGATAAGTGAAAATAGATATTTTTCTTTCCCTTTCCGTAGTAAACATGGGAATAACCTTTAAGATTTTAAGAGTTAGTCTATATTTATAGTATTTAAAATCAATTTCCAAATGCATATATAGCTGCCTTCATGATCAATAACAACCTTGACAGAAAGAGTTTTAAAACTAGGCACTTTAATTTTTACTTTATTAAATTTATTTTTTATTGTATTTTATACTTACTGCTTCAAGAATGTTTTACGTTGTCACACAATTTCATCATGGAAAACTACCCTGAACCTGAATAGATTATTTTTCCTTTTTCTTTTTTTTTCCCTCTCTATAAGGTGTACAGTCAAAAAAATTACAAATCTCTGAGGGAAAAAAAAGTTTCACTTATGCATACACATTATGCAGTTCTGAATATAAATTATTGAGGGGAGGTTTTTTGCTTTGTTTTTTCCCATCAAAGAGAACGAGTGTGTCAGACCGTCTAACACATGAATTTGTAACTTGGTGCTAGTGTATGCCAATGGTGAGGTTGTTTAGTGCATGCTTTGAAAGTTGATTTTAAAGGTCTTAAGGAGTCTGTTTTAATAATTCATATTGATTCATTAGGGGATGAGGGTGCTTGACATGTTAAATGATTAGCATTTACATTATGAACATGCTAATTACTGTATTTTTAAAGCAAATAGTTTTTATAAAACAAGATAAGAGTATGCTTAAAGGGATTCCAGTAGATTTGCAACATATTGGGAACCAATGTTATATAGAAATATATATATAGAAATATTTCTCCATCTTTCTTTTCACTCTTGTCTCTCCCCTTTTACATTTCAGTGAGGATGTTTTATTCATTTGGCTCTTGCACCTAAACACTGAGCGAAAATTGAATAAATAAACAAAAAAAGAAATCCAAAAAAAAAACCCAACCAAAACCAAGCAGGAAGCAAAAGAGAAAGTATCTGGAAAGAAAGTATTCGGTCATTCAGTTTGCATTGATCTGTGATAATCCAGTGATGAATGATGTTATAGCTTCCCCTACCTCCTCTGCTCGCACAGGAGAGGAGGCTGTTACAGTCACAGTCATGATGCTTTGGTTTTCAGCTTAACTTAAAAGCCTTTATCTGCTGCAGTGTCTGATTCACAGTGTTGACTATCAAACAAGCAGAATAAAACAATTTAAAGATATCCTTTCCTCTTTTTCTTTAAGAAAAAATGGCTTAACTCTAAACAATCAAAGGTTGCTGTGCAATAAAGCAAAAGAGAATTTCATTTGAGTAATGCAGATTGATATAACACTGTGTCATAGACCAGAGAACTAATATTTTCTTATATCTCTGGGCCTTTTCAGCTACACCTGGACACTGTATTGGCACATACTGTCTTGAGAAATCTCTGTGGGATTAGGGGAGGAAGAAAAAAATCAGGATGTATTGAGTTAACGAGGCTGTGGCAGAGATAAGGCACTCAGTACATAGGAGAAATCTACCAGTAGTAGTCAGGGACAGAAATGATGTAGCAAAATCTATATGTCAGTAAAGGAGATGGTGATAAGGGAGAATATCAGATGGAGGCCAAGAAAACCTCTCAGATCAAGCTGGGATACCTTGCTCCCATCCTCATAACATCTATCTCTTAAAGCTGTATTCTCAAGCTGTCCTCCAAGGCAAGGAGCTCCAAAGGAAGAGTTGTTTCCATATATCAGTGGGGGGAAGCTTTTGATAAAGTACTGAGCCTGGGGTTAGCAATTGGATAGGATAGGATGGGATAGGATAGGATAGGATAGGATAGGATAGGATAGGATAGGATATTTCAGTTGGAAGGGACCTACAACTAGTCCAACTGCCTGACCGAAAGTTCAAACAAACTATTAAGGGTGTAGCAAATTAGCAAGGGCATCACAAGTAAAGGCTAACACCTAGATCCAGATGTAGAATTTTGTCCATTGGTAAATCACTGGGACTGCTGAATGGTTCCCATGGAGAAAACACTGCAGTAACTATATTTAGAAGTTGGACAGGAAAAGGTATACTCTGAAGACAGAAATTAATCTGAGCTTTTTCTGTGTTTCATCTGCTGAAGAGCACTAATGAAGGTACAGGTTTCACTTAAGGAGACTGCAATGACCTCTCTATATGTCCACATATTTTTTTAAAGAAGTCTTAACATGAAAAGAGTAATCACAGTTCTCATTTGTCTGGAGGGTTCCTCCACAGTTCTCCTGCATGCTGCCTAAACAAGGTCTTATATTGCAATGGAGGCACATAATAGTGTCATTAATTAAAACTCGAGGAGTCTGGCAGCAAGGGAGGAGGCAGAGCAGCCTGTGAATTTCAAATTTAAAGAAAGATTTTTCAATGGCACCATACATGTAATATTGGGTCTACACCTTCTAACAATATGGCTGCATGTGTCTGGGGCTTTCATCCCTGTCTTTTGGAGTTTGACAGCCTGATGGGGTAAGACATGCATCTGCATATTCTTTCTTCTGGCCAGTCTTGTTATATCATATCGTTTTTAAACTGTAGGAGGGTGCAAAGGAGGAGGTGTTGAAATCCCCCAGGAAAACAGAATATTTCCAATTTCTTCAATCCAACCAAGGGATAGAAAATTAGCCAAAAAAAACCTGTAGTGTGATTTTTCAAGCTTCAGAAACTACTGACTAGTCCAATAATTTCTAAAATTCTAAAAAGAAGTTCAGATCCTGAGATACTTTTTGGCAATAAACAGATTTGGGTCTGCCTTGCCTTCTGCTAGCACAGTTGTAAAGCTCTTGTCTCAAGTTTTCTTTTTTTTTTTTCTTTTTTTTTTTTGCAACCACTATAATTAATACTGAAAGTATTTTTGTTTGTCTTTTCTTTGGGTTTTTTGTTCATAATAAAACCAGATATTGTCTTATCACCTGAATCCAGATCTGCATGACAAACCAGGTATTCTGAGAGCTGTCAACACAGAAAATAATTTTCAAGGTGAATACCTTCTTGGAATCAAGGAACTCTAGTAAATAGAAATACTGAACTTTCAGAAATTTTTGTTGCCTACTTCATTAATAAAGTGCTAATAATCAAGTTTCCCCTCCTGTTGAATACATGTGCATCCAGAGGGACATTGACAGACTTGAGAGGTGGACCTGTGCAAACCTCATGAAGTTGGTGGCAATGGTGGACAAGAAGCTCAACATGAGTCATCAATGTGTATTGGCAGCTGAGAAAGTCCCCTGCTCCCTGGGCTGCATCCCCAGCAGCGTGGCCAGCAGGGAATGGGGGGGATTCTGCCCCTCTGCTCCGCTCTGGGGAGAGCCCCCTGCAGGGCTGCTGCCAGCTCTGGGGCCACCAACAGCAGAAGGACATGGACCTGTTGGAGTGGGGCCAGAGGAGGTCACGGCGATGCTGGGAGGGCTGGAGCCCCTCTGCTGTGAGGACAGGCTGAGAGACTTGGGGGGTTCAGCCTGGAGAAGACAAGGCTCTGGTGAGGCTTTAGAGCCCTGTCCAGCTTCTAAAGGGGCTCCAGGAAAGCTGGGGAGGGACTCATGATCAGGGAGGGGAGTCATTTAAACTGAAAGAGGGGAGATATAGACGAGATATTAGGGGTGGAAATTGCTGTGAGGGCGGTGAGACACTGGCCCAGGTTGCCCAGAGGATCTGTGGCTGCCCCATCCTTAGAGGGGTTCAAGGACAGGTTGGACAGGGTTTTGAGCAACCTGGTCTGGTGGGAAGTGTCCCTGCCCATAGCAGAGGGGTTGGAAATATATGATCTTTACAGACCCTTGGGAGTCTAACCATTCCATGATTCTAAGTTAAACTTACTGAGGACTTACTAAGCTGGTCTTACTGAGTTCCAGCTCAGAAAGGCTTTGTACAGCCCAGGACATCCTTTGATTAAAAATCTTGCATAAGGAGGTTGCAGGTTTCTTGGTGCAGTTTTGCATGAGTAGACTAACAGCTTTTCTGATGGGTTTTTATGTTTCCAACCAAGTTTTTAGCCCAACACTTTTATTCTTGTCATGTTATATATGTTCCAAAGGACATTTCTCACACATCTTGAGAAGCCTATGAGTCAGTATTTTTAAACTCAAAATTAGGTCCCTAAAACTATATCCAGGATTATAAATACTGTCACAGTTTTGGAAAGTGTTAAGTATCCTGTAAATGTCACTGAACCAGAGTTTTAAAACTAAATTAGTTTATAATATATAGCTACTTCCCAGAAGGCATTTCTCTGAAAATATATAGGGGAGGAATGAAAAATCAGAAATCAGTAATCAAAAATAAACCTTTCAGTTGCCCAGATCTTCTACATCATCATTACTGGTTTTGTTTTCAATGACTATGTATTGCCTTCTTTTCGTCAAAACAAAAACCTGCATGAAGCTTCTGACAAGCAGTAAAAATTTTGTTCCTTTCCCAGTTTTTTTGTTATAGAAAATCTTTGCTCTTATAAATGGTTTTGACATTTTGAATACAAAAAAATAATATGCCTGAAAGTTTTCAAAATGTGTGCTGTAAATTTGCAACACATGTCCCAGTGATGCAGTTTAAAAGAGGAGCTTTGGTCACAAAAGTGTTTATGTGCTTTCCAATAATAAGCCATTACTTTTTTGCTTTTGGGTTTGGAAACTTCTGGTTTCTTCTACAGCCCAATCCAGGAAATATCTGTACTCTGAAAAACAATTCATAAACATGTGTTTAGTCCAGACGTGGTTTTAAATCACCTCCAAATGAACAGAAGCATGGTACTGAAGTCTGTATTAAACATTACTACTGGAGAAGGTTCTGAGTAGGGATTGATTTAAATACACACTACAGTCATATATTTGCCCTGTCTCGGGCCATGCATTGTATGTGAAAGTACAGTTCCTTTTCCCAAGCTCTTGGACATATGGGATGTAGTACAAAAATTTTAAAATTTACATATGAACTGATGCGACATGGATAAACTTAACATACCTCAAACTTAAAATGAGATGAGAAACTATCCCTAATCAATCTGCTCTTTCACTTAGGTCCAATCAGTTCCTCCTGGAGTTTTTTCTTGATTTGGATTTCTTATCCCTATCACCAACCACGTCCTGAATCTCCACACCACCTTATCCTTGAAGTGAGACGTTCCAACTAGCCTGTGAGTAGGAGACAGAAATAAAAGGTATGGATTAGATAAACATGGCAGAGCCTCAGTGACCAATGAGAGCTGCTGTAGATATCTTGGGGTCTTGCAGAGTCAAGATGATTGATCTGGGTCTAAGGCTGTATTGGGTTGAATGTGTTTTGATATCTTTATATGTTCCCCTAAACATAAGTAAAGTTTCTTCCACAAAAAACGGGAGGGCAACTCTTTCCTAGTTATGTCTCTGCTCTCATTTCCACCCTCTATTCCTCTTGGGGTTTTCTAGTTCAGGTAAAAAGGAACTAAAACTGGGTATTGAAAATATATAGGGTAAAAACTGTTGTTAGTGACTTTCAGTTTGCACTACCAGGGACAGGTGCAACAAGAAAGAAGAAAGAGTTCTGGAAAACACCCCACAGCCAGGGAAAAGGCTGGGGTGCAACGAGCTTCTGGATTGTGCAGTTCTATTTGAGATCAAAGATCTTATTCGGGGCAAATATTTTGGGCTACACCTGCAAACATGGTGATAAATTCCCCAAATCACAGACAGTAACTGAGAAGAGCTGAACTCGGTGTACATCACAGGGACTGTTGTGTGTTCGGCAACCTGGTAGCATTTTTACACACCCTTGTAACAAATGCCTGCTTTGCTGAAGTCTTGACCAGTGCTGAATGCACCATCAGGCACTGATGCAGGCCACCCTTGCAGAAAATAAGGTGTCCCATATCTTAATTCCCAGTTTGCAAAATCCTGTATGTCAGGTAGGCACATATCTTCAGGCTTGCTGAACACTGCCCTTTTTGCCAAACTCTGATCCCTTATAGCAAAGCAATATTTGTTGATATAGTTCCTTGCTTCAGTAAGCTTTTTTGGTTTTTTTTTTTTACTTTTTTTCCGAAATAAAGATAAATCTCCTAAATCCTGTAAGGCACTGGGAAGTCATGGGAGCCCTGTCAATGAAGTCATATCAGCTACCTCAAGAAAACCAACTCTTACAGAAAAAATGAATATGACTTAATGGAAAATTATGATCCTTTCCTTTGAGTGCAATGTAACCACTCTCTAATATACAGGTCCCCTTTCCAAAGGAAGGGACACCTAAAAGGTAGGTATAATTTTCCAATTGGTGGATTTGCTCCAGTGCCTCTAGATAAAGTACAGAAATACCAAGTGATTTGTACAGAACTACTTGGATTTTCTTTTAAACCTCCAAAAACATTTCCAGAAGAGAAAACCTCAAATGCAAATGTTTTCAGATATGTGTCTTGCCTGCTTTTAAGTTCCCCAAGACCATTTATTTGGCTTATCATTTAGTGGTAGGGATAACTTTTTGACTTTTTGTCATTTTTGTCCATTTGTTTCAGAATGAAATCATGAATCTCGTTTTTTCTCAGACCATTACCTTTATTGCTAACCCTTTGTTGGTTACAAATCTTGGGTACATTTTCTTGTGCAAGTAGGTGCTGGGTTCAGGGTAGGGTCAGCAGACCTTATCTGTGATCATAAATGTGGATTCTTGCCTATGGGATTATGGGAACAGAAACCTAGGTATAGACCTGTTCATTGCTGTTGTAACAGCCTATGCTCTGTGTGAGTCTGCAAAGATGGGAGCTGGTGGGGCTTCTCTTTGTGTATATTCGCATGACTCAAACTCTCTGGCTCATACCTGCAAAGCCTTTTTTTTTCCTCCCTTGGAAAACTGTATCTCTCCTTGTCTTTATCTTCTGTATCAATCTCTCCCTATAGGGAGACAGGAAAGTTAGGACACAGTATGGCTTTGTTTGCAAGAGCACACTCAGACTAGTCTTCCAGACTAATTTTCTGCTTGGGTTACTTTCCTAATTATAATTTGTGTTCTCATCATGTCGTGGAAGAGTACATTTTAAATGAGCTTGCAATACACACTGTAGAATACTAGCTTTATAGCACTGTTTGTAACCTAGAATAGCAGTTATTAATTTGTCATAATGCAAATGCCATAATGGTTACAAATTTTCAACCCTTCCATCTATTTTTTCCCAGCTATTTGTAAGTCTCAAGCTTAATTTTCCCACTCTGTATGTAAGACCATTGGTGCAGGACGTTGATCTACCTTTGGACAATCAGAGCTGTGTATGCTATTCATCGTGTAGCAAAATACGGTTAAATATGTGGAAAGAGGGAAAAAAAAATACATGAATTATGCCTTATTTAGCCTTCTTATGCTTCCTAATAGGTTTTAAATGGACTGTTTGGGGTTTTTTACTGATAACCACAAAAAAGTGATTCATTCTCTAAATTAATATGAGAAATATTTCCTGGGAATGGAGAACTCATTTTTATTGAGTGATAGAAATATGATACCTGATTCTGGTGAGACTAAAAGAAGCTAAGGTTTCAACCCCAAATTAACCACCTACTCCTGGGAAAAAGTCTCATGCAAAAATTTCAGGGGCATCTCATTCTATTGAGCCTGGAGACAATAAATGAATGAGGCCATGCACAAAAACATGTGTACGGGGAAAAAAAATCATATGGATTGTTATACAATTTTTTTTTAATATCTTTATTTATACACCTTGCTTAATCTGATTAACCCTATGTGAGGTTCTAAGTACAGGCATTATTGAGGTAAAATTCTATAGCAAACTGGCCAGTGTTGCCTATGTGGTGATGCTCACATGAAAGCTAGATTGTCTCCTGCTCTAAGGGATCATATCTTGATGTAGGCCTACAACAGGATTAATGGCAACACTGTCTCAACTTCATTGGGGATGCTAATTGTGATGTTAAGAGAGAGAAGGAGCCCAGCTTTCATGTCTCCCTGGCCCCACTTTGCATCTGTTGGTCTGAGCTTGCATGTTTGGATCCGTTTAGTCCCTGAATAGTGATATATATTCCTCACCCTTTGTAGCTGTCTAGGCGAAATCTCAATGTAGCCCTGGTGGGTAATAGTTATAGGTCATTAATTGCAAGTCTAATTTGCTGTGAATGTCTACAATAGCATTACCACTTCTTGTACCAGTGCAGCCATAATCATTGGAGACATGCATGACAATTGTGAGTGTTTTAGAACCGTGTATGAGTAGGTTTTCTTTGTGTTCTGAAAGATCTGGCTATTCTATGCCTGTGTGTGTCCTAAGAACTGCTTTCTGCCCCATGGACATGAGAGGGGTGTTCCCCTCCTTGCAGAGGGCTTGGGAGAAGGGCGGTGGAACACCTTCCCAACTTACCCACTTTGGACAATAACCCATAAGAAGGACAACGAGTTATGGGATCCTGCTGTTCTCCCTTCTCTCAGTAACCACAGGTTCTTTCCACCCATCCAGGCCACCAAAAAACACCCAGCTGATCCTAGAAACGAACCTCTCTGAGGGAGAGCATGTGATATCTCCTACCTCCAGGCATGGCAGGAGACGGGTGTGCACAGGTCCCTGGAAAAGTGTTGCACAGTGCTTCAATCATCTCCCCAGCCTTAAGCAGCTGAGCTGTGGAAATCACTCTGACGCAAATCTCTCAGCAGCTTTTTTGTCTGAAATAAATAGTGTATAAAGGAAATGCAAAATTGTTTGGTGGACAGGATTATCTATGTGTTTACTGCTCTCAGCATTTTCTTTTTGTCTTTTGACTGTGTAGTTCCCATTGGTGTGAATAGCTGTGCTTGAAGCTAAAGCTTCCGAACATGAGCAGGGTGTGAGAGAGCTCTCCCTTTAGCCCTGTGACAGCTATGCACTTGTGGTTGCAAGAAATGTCAAGTTAGAAGAATTACCAGTAGTAGAAAGTAATTATTTTTCATTTCCAAGGTTCCCTGTTCAGTGCTAACCCAAATGTAAACTTTCCATAATTCTGCATTGTTATCATTCCCCTGGATGTATTAGTTTCATTTCCATTTGCTATTTTACATATGCACGCTCACACACACATGCACACAGTTGTGGCACCTCATAATTTTTTTGTATTATTCCATCCCTACAGGTCTATCTTAGTATATATTGTTTTGTTGCCATAACATGCTGAAGATATACATTATTTGTAAAGATTTGAATCAATGTTTATCACATCAGAGCACTATCATTCAAAAGGAAAGCACAAATCAATAATTCATTAAGCAAGAGAGAAATGAATGATTTGAAATTGTTGTTCTTCTCCCCTTTAATTCGTTCAAAAGAAATTACATTGTTTAAATGAAGTTTGATCCCTTCTTAGTCTAAATGAGTCTGATTTAATGCATCTGATGGTGGTCAGCATGGTGCACACTATGGGATAAATACTAGCAATGTAAAATTAGCACAGATAGTTTTCAGTTTGCTAAAACTTATGATTCAATAAAAAATATTTCATGATATAAAAATCCTGGGGAGAGTATATGGCTTCAAGTTGAATAACATAGTATTTTTAGACATAAATAAAATGATTCATTTCAAGTTGGAACCATTCATTTTCAAAAAGCTTGTCTCATAAAAAATTAATAGAGTCACTTTGAAATAGAGAATTTTGTTCTTTATAAAAGGCATATATTCAACCTCGGTAATGTAAGGAAGCGTAACACTTTTGGAAAAATTGAAGTTTTATTTTGGATTTGGATTTTTGGCTGAAACAACCAGAGGAATAATATGTGGCAGCTGATCCTGTCTTTCTTTTTCTGCACCTGTCCAAGCTCAAGAGACACCCAGGTGATCTCCTGCGTTGGAAGAAGGGTGATATGAATGAGTCTGTGGAATTCAAATGCACCTTTAGCACTGCTCATTTCCTAATTCACCAGCAATAAAGCGGTCATTGCTGATGACACAGGGAATTCCTTGTGGTTTTAAAATACAATGACAGTGGATCCACCAGGAACCGCAGAGCATTAGCTGTTGCTTTCACTGGGGATGAGTGTCCTCTATTGATTGGTTTTCATTGCCTGAGCTCAATAAGGCTTTTATTTATGATGACATAGTTTATGATTGCTTATTTATCTGCTGTGCATAAAGCAAGCTTGGAATCAAATTGCCATATTTACCAAAAGGATGTCTGGATTCTTGAAAAAGCTATTTTATTCCCAGACATATACTAAAATTGGACAGACCAGAAAAAAAAACAAAACACCTGCAACTGGCCTTGAAATTTGTTGATGTCCTTTCTTAGATATCCCCATGGCTGCGTTGATGACTTCCTCTCTGCCCAGCTTTTGATCCATTCTGGTGGCCCAGTGAGAAAGTTTACCTTCAAATGTGAAGTTACAGTTCCAGAAAAAGTTCCAGAAATCAGGACAACCCTCACAGGGTTGACGTGATCTAGACTGGGTTCAAGAAGTGAGCAAACAAGTGCAGGGGAGAAAAATCTAGCAAAGACTGTTAGAGGCAAAGATGTGGAGCAGTGGGTCAAGAGGTCTCTGAGCCACATCAGTAAGACCATACTGGGGAAGGTTGACTTTATACTTCCCCTGTTATTGCAGCCTTCCCTGAGCTTTGCTGCAGGATGCTGTCAGGTGTAGGGTACTGAGCTGGGTAGACTCTTAGCTCAAGGGTTTTCTTGCTCCTGGTGAAAAAGGGTAGTTCCTACTTGAATATTCACATAAACAGAATAGAAGCAGACTTAGATTGTGGCAACCTTACCTGAGTGACCGTGCATTTAGGATGATCACAGGTAATCCATATGAGTGGAAGCAACCCAAAGGCAGTATCACTGTTTGTACTGGTCGCCTCTTTACAGGACTCCAGATAGGATCACAGTAACTGCTCCATAAATTAAGCAACCGGTAATAACTAAAACTGGAAAAAAAAACTTTTAATTTTCTGATTCATATCTTCAATCAATTGCACCATGTTGCAATTGCGTTTTAGCTGTAGCTTCCCAATTGTTTGCTCAATAGAGATTGCTCCATTGCTTTTTGATTGACACAATGTTACTGCATTTTTATTGACTTTTACAATAGTTTTTACAACATTCAAGGTGCATAAGTTAAACAGAAAGTAACATAGTAACATTTCAAGATGGAAGGAGGCTATAAAGATGCAGAGCAGGTATAATTTACAATAACAGGAAATTACAAATTAAGGATAACACCCTTGCCCGCATGCCTAGTTAGTCCCTCTGTGCATGTTTTCAGAAATATGTCAGTAAAACATGAAGTGTTTGCATACCATAAAAAGTTAATGGATGATAGAGTTGTCAAATACTTTAGGATTATTATTAAGATTATTTTAGATATGATTAGGCTGAACTTCAGCTGAAAACAAGTACCTATGTAGGATTTTTGAGTTTTAAACTGTTAATTATTTGAAGAACTTGGTTTGATCTAAGTCAAGGCAAGCCAATAAAAAAGACGTGGAGTTTTAACCATGTGTAAGGAACATAAATATAAATATCAATATAATCTTGAAAGCAGTTGAACACATTCCCTGGAAGTTGTCTCTACATTAGGTTTTTCAGACAATCCATTGGGGTTCAACAGAGTCTGTGCATGGCCTCTCTTTATGTAAGTGTAGTTATGTGGAAAATTTCAAAGCACGTACTTGCCAAGACATTTTTTTTTCCTTTTGCTGCCTACATGGTTATGCACACTCTCTAACTGCTACTGGTAACTGTGCCTTTTTGTTCAACAATCTCCATTAAAAACCTGTCTTTTAGGAGTCTCTCATCTTGCTTTTGGAAAGCACTTAGTTATATTTCTTATGTCAATGGACTTCTAGCTGATTAGACCCCACAGAAGAAGTTTTTAATAATTATTATCAACTATTTCACAGTGCTCGCTATATAAAATAGAAGAACTCCATTACAGGGTCTCTCTGAGTTCAGCTGGCCAATCGTTGTAAGACTGTTACAGTAATTTAATAAAATTTTACTCAATTGTTCTTTTTCTGAAGCAAAAGGAGTGGCTTTCTTATGAAATAAGGAGCTTTTGTGCGAATGTCTCATTTCACATAAAAACCCAAAAAAGATTTTGCACTCATAAATGTAAAGGTTTGTGGATTGGGTCTTTTTTTGATTGGTTGGTTGTTTTGGGTTTTTTTTTTGAATTTTATTTTTTTAATGAGACCCCTATAGTTTTGCTAACAATAGTAATCACATTGATCAAGTCTATGCAGTACATTGGGGGAAAAAGAGACAAAATCATAATACAGAACAGTCCTTCATTATCACCTGGATAAATATAGTTGGTCCCTCTGTTTTCACTTTGTCATGAGAAAGAGTGTTGTTTTTAAAGATGATTCATATCATCCTAAATTAATATTCTGATGCTGGTGAAATGAGTTTCTACCAAATACCCTATTTCTCTTCACTAGCCACAGAGAGGACCTAGGGTGACCAGCTGACATCTAGGTGAGATGAATTTCACCCAGAAACCAAAGTGCTCTGATCACGATGAACCTGTCTGTAATACACAGCCTTTAGCAATTTCTTCTGGAAGTGTTCCCAGGTGACCAAGAGTGTGTTAATCATCTCACCAAGCTAGGGTAAAGGAGGCTATCCAAAGTTCTTGTAAGACTTAAGCCTTACAGTTTCCAAACTAAGCTCCCAGAGCGAGCTTCAAAAAGCTGTGACATGCCAATATGAATCCCCCATGGGAAAAACCATCCCTATGGGCCAAAGGGAGCAGATGACATAGACCTGCCTCCCTGTTAAATGTGCTACATATTATACCCTCCAGCAAATAAGATTATTTGGGAGGATACTTCAGCTATATAAAGAGATTTGCCATGGATACAGTGTTTCCATTGCATTTGGATGGCCCAGTCAGAAAGTAGTGAAAGGAAGATTACAGTTGCCCATGAAATTCTGCAGAGCTTTCCCATAAAATGATAGTGAAGGCTTTTCTTCATAACAAGGCATTTTGCCAATTAAGCATTATTATGTTGTCTTTACACATGGGACTCACTGCAGTTGTTGTGACCACTGAACTTTCTCTCAGGCATCAGCCCACATCTTATTATGATCAAAAATTCTCATCATTAATCCCATTACTTTGTTCTTAGTCACAGGATAAATTCATCAATGAATGACTTCACCCTGTTTAATCTCATCAGTTTAGAATATTTCTTTTCTAGATATCCTTGTCAACATCTTATCATCACAACCCTTGCAAAGTTTGGCCTCAACAGTGCTGTTTTGCTTGTGGGGTTTAGTTTTTTAAAAAACATTTCATAATTTGATAAGAAAGTTAGTATTTTAACCCTCAATTGCCTCTGATGAGACAATTGAAACTTTTGGAAATGACACAAAAGGTGGCTGTATATTTAAATTGCTTATGCTTGATAAGACTTTGATTTTTAAAGAACTGTTTCTGTGTAATGCCATTGCTCGTAGGCATCGAGTTAGAGACATAATTTGCAGTCTTCTGAATGCTGACTATATCCCTGACTGTATCATTTTGTTTTGACAGAACCTGCTCAATTATACTGAGTTGTGCCTTTCCTTAGAACAGAATAAAAATTTAAACTCTGAAAATGTTATCTGAACTGCCAGCTAATATTGGATAAGTCTGAAGTCCATGAAAGACCTTTTTTTTTAGGGAAAAAAAAACTCAAAACACCACTGTCTTCTCTCCATCTAATTTTCTCTTTCTGCAGATGTTCTAAAGTACAGTAATGCTTTCTCATGCCTGAGTCTTTTCTTTCTGTAGCTAGTCTTTAAAAGGTAGGTAGTTGATGTTGCGCATCCTTTATAAAGGAAACTAACAGTCCTAGTTGTGGGAGCGCATGCTTCCACATAACAAACACTGGATTATGCTCCAGTCAATTTGCCACTTTTTTGTATAAACTGTGAAGCTGATGAGAAAATAATCTGAGATTTTTTTTTTTTTTAGTCTAAAAGAGACATCAACTGACTGCAGAGCTCTCAAATGTAGCATGGCAAATGCTTGCTTTGGAAAGGAGATAGATCTGTTTGTTCGTCTCTGTTTCAAAGACTGTTTATGTGTTTTTTCTAATGACTGTTTCATTAAAATTCTGCTCTCCCTCTGGGTTAGATTAGAGCCCTTGGAATAACAAAATGAGGTTAGGCACAAATGAATATGCGGATTTACTTTTCTGCTTCTCTGAGGTCTCATAAGGTTATTCATGAGTATATGAATTACCACAGTCTGCTTCCGAATCTGTTTCCAGATCCCTTGTATTCCCCAAACGAAGCTTTTCTCAACATTTATATGTCATTCATTATTCAGATTGGTCATTATACTTCAGTCATCCAGTCACTAGTTACACTTCAACTGACCAGTCTGGGGACAGGAGCAATGCCATATGACTGGACCAAAACATGACACATAATGTACATTTCATGGTGAGAAGACACTATTCATGAATACCTTGTAGTCCAAAAACTGTTTGTCAGAACTGCTTAGTGAATGTTTATGCATAAATGATTTTTCAGAAATCAATACTAGCTTGTGAACAATTTCTGAAAATAAAAGTAGCTATATAAAGTTTTGTATAACAACAATTCTGTTAGCTCTGTGGACAGGACTCTTCTTGGAGTCAAGAAGCTGTTTCAACAAACTTACAAACCACTCGTGAGCTCAGTCACCTCCAGCAATTCAAATAAGCTGACTGAAGGCAACATGTGCGGCTGTATGAGATAAACTTAATGTGTTTTACTCCTTAGTGCAGTTGCACAGACCATTTGCCATACACTTCCAGGACTCATGGCTTCGTGTACTCCAATGAATACCACTCTAGAGCCACTGCAGTGGTTGGTCTCCTAATCCTCATGGTTTAGCCAGGTTTTGCCTTCACTGCTGTTAAACCAATCAATTCATCTATCATCTATACCATACACTTTTGTGACATATCTTTCTATGCTTTACATTTATTATCTCTGACACACTTTCTCCTTTCCCTTTTCTTGTTTTTCCTAGTCATAGTCCAAAGTCCTTCAGCTATAGTCCAGAGCTTCTTAAGGAGTAATATCACAAATGTTTTCCTAAGTCCTACTTTCTTCCTCTTGTCATATGCTACCTCTCAGTAAGAGACTCTTACCAGCTCACAAGTCCTTTAACCATTTATAGAAAACTCTTCCGTCTTTTTTCTCCTATGAAATTTAGTGTGGTCCAGAAAATAAATGCAGTGACCATGCACCATTTAAAATCTTAATGTAATTTAACTTTGGGAACTAATGTGGTCCATATGCCTTTGGTGACCAATCAGTAACTCTCCAGCGTTACACAATAACCTTACAACAGGCTGACATTGGTCAAAAGAGGATGAAGTGTCAGCGCTCCAGAAAGCTGTCAAATCCTTATCCAGCAACAGTTGTGTCCAAGAACTTTGTCCAAGAATTGAGAACTAACCACATGCATGAAGTCTCACTTGCATGCATGAATACAGGTCAGCCATCAGTGTATATTAAACCAAGATTTTGGGAAAACAAAAGTTATGTGTGATTGATTGAATTTTGCTCTGGCAAGAAAAATCTTCTTTCCTTCCAATGAGTAAATGAATTTCCAACAATTATGTTGTGGGCAAAGATTTATCTCAAATTAGACTTGCTCAAGAGTAATTTGCATTTCTGAAGTCCTGAGAAATCCTCCTGAATGAAGAAAATTTTGAATTTGAGTCCCAGGTACAGCCTAAGTCTCTAAGATAGTATAAGTTCAGATCAGGGCTCTTTTCCATGAGGAAAATCATGTACAATTTGGTTGAGAATAAAAACTGAGATGGAGGGAACAGAGATGTGGACAATTGCCACCTGGGGGATCTGTTCCTGAATAAAATGTCAAAAATGTACAGTAGTAAATATCACTTTTTCCTTTGACATTTATCTTCTATTAAACATGATTTGGGGATACTTGGTGAATAAAAGATTTCTATTTTTGCAGCAGAGATCTATAGTTACAACAAGGAGTCATTGTCCCATTATCCAATACCTCAAGATATGTTTCAAGGGTATCTAGAAAACAGTGGAGTTGTTTCTCCATGGGGTTTCCAGGAGTTGAGAACAAGGCATGTTGTTGTGAAATGAACATCTCCTATGGGTCCCTGTCATACTGCAGGACAGGACAGAAAATACCTTGTCTTTAAGGACCATTTGTGAGTTTGTAACAAGAGTCAAAGTGCTGTCTTGACCTCTGGATATGAGCTGAAAGTGCAACAAAACAGAAAAATGCTGTAGTTCTAGAAGCCATTCGCCAGACAACACCAATGGACAAGATCAGCATGTTCTTTAGATTTGTCCCAATCCCTGTATTAACACATGTTAAATATTTAACATTATTTAATGTAACCATCATGTTAACATCCAGGGATTTAACATCCCTACAAACAGTTGACCTTTTCAGGTGGAAAAGGAGCTACATGAAACAAATGAAGGCTTGTGTAAATTCTGTCTTACTCTGAAAATAAAACAAAAACAACAAAAAAAAATAAAATGGGTGGCCACTTGTTAATTAGCTATATTAATTACACTTCCACTAAGCAAAAACAGATCGGTCATGATTTAGGCTGAAATAGAGTGGTGCTCAATAAATGCACTCTCTGGCCCCTGCAGCACTCTGATGCATTCCTGGAAGCTGTTTATCCTGTGAAAAGGAGGAGTGTAACTTGTTCTCAGGAACAAGCCCAGCAAAGATTAAAGGAGTAATTAAAGACCAAAACTTCATGCTATATACTATAAAAACCTCTTAACAACTTGGTTATAGTGAAGGTTTGTATTATAAATAGACTGAAATGCTAGCTTGGCTTTCTGAGCACTCTATTTTCAGATATATTGCTGAGCTGAGAGTTTTCATTGGATAATTAGTTGCGGTAGAAGAAATTTCTGCACCTTAGGTTGATTTAATCCTTGGAGTCTCTCTCTGAGTTTCTGAAAGCAGAAAGTATGTGTATAATTGCTCGGCAATCTGACTGGAGAGCTGTAAGGAGCTACAAGTTAATACTCGTTAAGTGCGTTTGCGAAACCTTCTGTGTAGGTGAGCTCAGTACACGGGAGAACACGGAATATTTGTACTTCTGTTCACTCATGCAGACAGACCACCATGCAAACAGAGAGACCCTGGGAGGAGGAGAAATGTATTTTCCCCTGCTGTTCTACTGCTAGCTGATGATTTGGGGGACAAGAAATGTATCTGTGTTGTGCTGGAACTTCACAGTGTATAAAATAAAGTTTGCCTCCTGTCCCTGTAGGATATTGCAGTGGGGAAGTACAAAGTGCCATCTCACGCCCTGACCCTTGCGTTTGCCTTCCAGGGTCCAGTTCAGTGGCGGCATGAACTGCCTACGACCTCTCCTAAGCAAGGGATTTCCCTCGTTTAACTTTCAGAAAAATAAATCATTTGTGAATTCTACGACTTTAAAAACAGTATTCACAGACCATGAGCAAGTAGTTACACCCTCCCACCCCCTCCCACCAACCGCACCGTTGCATTTGTATGGGCACAGGCAGACAGCTATGGCATCATCTGCGTCGGTCTGTGGGCAGAGGAAACACTTGCAATGTGTGAGATTCGCCATGGGTGTGAAGCTTGGCATGGTCAGTGCCTTTGTTTGCAGTTTCTCAAAGTCAGGAAGGGAGAAGGAAAGGGAATCTGTCTTCTATTACAAAGGCACAACTGGGCCAGTGCCGTAATATACAATAAATAATAATAATAGTGCCAAAGTAGAATCCTTCGATCTGACAGGCTGGTTTGGGGGGGCAAAATACTTAATATAAGTATTTCTCTTTGTGTGGGATTCTTTGAAGTTTGTAACATGAAATCTGACAGCATTCATTCATCTTCTCCAATTTAAATTTACAGTTTCAGGGCTTACACCGCAAAATTACAAGGCTTGGAGTTTCTTTATGCAGGAGGTCAGACAACAGAAGAATAGTGATCCCCTTTGGCTCCAAAATGTAGGAAAGAGAGTATTCTATATAAATGTAGTGTCTTCTGTGACATAAAAAAGTGTCATAAGACAAGACAGATGCAAAGCACCATCTCTATCACATAGAACAGCATACCAAGAAAAGGTAGTGACTTATTAATTTGTGGGTAAAAACTGTATTTTCTAAATAGTTATCAGTAAACAGTGTTGTCAGACTACATGTACTAAAGCCACTGTTAATAATGGGAATGTTCTTGTAACTGAGAAGAATTCCCTTTGGGAACTACAACGACTGGTGACCACCTTATTCCCATAAATATCGATAAATTATGTAAAAGGTCATTGTTAAATCCCAGTCAGATGAAAAGTATAATCCCAGCACCGAAGCAATGATAACTAGTGCTGTGGGATCATCAAATTCTGGAAACTTGTTGTTACTGAGGAGTTTTTGTGCCTTTCCAGCGGCCTCATTTTCATACGTTTATGTAATTTTATTTTAGAAATTTATTTTATTCCAGAAAAATAGCTGGAAAGTTATCCTTGAAACAAGAGGAACGTGTCTGAAATGGCCAAGGTGAGTGGAAGAAGCAGGGCCAATTTAAAAGGTCACCCAGGAGTTCATGTACTCATTTTCCTATCAGCTACGTGGAGCGTTGTGGGAGGCATGCGGATGCGGGAGGGCGATGTAGCCCCTAGCAAGCACCCCAGCATGCCTCTTGTTCGCTTGGATTCGGTATAGAAAACTTGCCTGTACAATTATTTCCTTTGGCTTGAGGGTCTGCAGCACTGAAACTTCTTCTGAAGGGAAAAAAAAAAAAAAAAAAAAATGAAGAGAAGAGAAATAAAGTATCCCTGAAGGCCTAGTTCCATGATTTGAAAGCCAATTTTTAACAGCACACATAACTTTCAAGATTAGATGCCCTGAAGCAAAGTAGAGTTCAGAAAGTTTGTTTTTTCACTCCACAGGAAATATTTGGAAGTTCCATGAAATTGTGTGGGGCGAGTCCTAGTGAGGGGCAGGTGGTGCAAACCCCAAAATATGGAAATGCAAAAGGGGAAAAGCTTTAAAAAAACACAGTGTCAGGCAACTGCCTGGGAGGAAAAAACAGGTTTCATGTCTGAAAGGTCCAAATGTTTGTGCCATCATTTTAATGACAGAAAGGCTTCACATGACAGACCCCTTGCAATGATACTCTGCCTCGTTCAGATCTGTTTTACAGCTCTTTCGTCCAGTGTGAGGCAATTCACTTAATGAAGCTCTTCCTGATTTACTTCATGCTAAGTATAGTTGGAAGGAACCAGGGAGAGTAATTCTGGCAAAATCAGTTTCACATGATATTCCATTAACTTACATTCCCACAAAGGTGCTGCCCCTTTCTTTTCTCCCTTTAATTTCTATTATGTTCAGTTCTCAATTATGAGGCTGGAAGTCGGTTCATTCCTGTCTTCGCACTTAAGACAAATAACAGAACAGATGTGTCACTGTGAAGCCCTACATGGACAGCTATTTTTCTCCCACTGAATTGCAACTTGGAAACAATGTTAGATGACAGTTGTGGACATTGAAAATTGCTTGAAATGTGAGGGGAATATTAAATTCTGGACTCAGTCCAGCCTTTAATAATGTGCCAGCCTTTGTCATCAGTTACTTAACAATAGATATGCATTCTACTACAGAAAAATACCTCGTGGTATGATCTCAATACACACGTATTGCAAATTAGCATACAGCACTACAAAACAATTGCACATGGGTGCAATGTGGCCCCTTGTAATCACTTGGATTTTGTCTGCTGGAGCTTTCCTTGTCTAATAAAACACACTTGGCATCCAGTGGGGAAGAGGCTTTGCAAGGCACCCTCCACTTTACAGGTGATTGTTGTTATTACAATGCAGTGCTATTATGTTTGGGGGGGATGGGGGAGGGGTGTGTTTGCTTTTTTTGTTGGTTTTTCTTTTTCTAATGTATTTGTATGACAGTAAGGCTGGACATCATCGTTCTTTTGTGCTGGAAACTGCAAAATTCTTCCACAGCTTTTGTGGTTCTCAATGGGGTTTCTCCTTGCATGTAAATATATGGCCAATGGGTTATTAGAGATAGGGAGAACACAAAGAAACTGTGAGAAGTAATTCAGTATCACTGAATTAAAGCTGGTTTGTGGCAAGCATCACAGATGGAAATAGGACTTGTCCATATATATATATGAAAGGGACAAAAGAAAGAGGTGATATAAAGATTCAAGAGGGGTCAGAATGTGTAAAGGCATCTAGAGAAAAAGTAATGCATCTGCTAAAACCAATTATTTCAATATTATTTCAATAATAACCATTTCTATAGGAGACTTTCACCGTTTAACTGCATGCAGAAAGCCTCTGTTGACAAGTACGTCTCTGAAGTTCTGAGATCCTTGGCAAACTGTGTTAAACTGTTTTTCTGTGATACATCAACCCCTTCCAGAGGAGAATTTCTCTAGGTTAAAAAAAAATAAAATAAAATAAAAAATTGCAAAGACTTTATTTTGTAGAAACTAATTTGGAAAATTTTGGAAGCCATTCTGCACCAGGATATTTACTGATGATTTCAGTGGGGGCAGAGGTAGGCATGTGCTGAAAGCAAACCAAAACTGTCTAAATATTTTATAACCAGCACATCACCTTACTCACACTGCAGGGTTCTTATAATAATGAAACAATGTCTTGCTAATGTTGAACTTATATGTTATAATTTATGCTACTTGATTACTTCTGGCATCTCATTCAATGAGGACAATGAGAAGGAGGCGAGTCAATTCTGTGTTTGTTTCTATTGATTGCTATTATTTATTCATTAGTTCGTTTATTTGTGTCATGCCTGCAATATGCACGATGCTATATAGACAGATAAGAAAGCATTGACAATCAACATGCAAATGTAGAGAGGAAGTTGAAATTCAACATGAGCGACCTGACTGAGACAGTCTTGTTAACCGCATTATTTTTAAGAATTCTGGGGATTCGTAAGCTTTTTTCCGTCCTTGTTCTGACTGTCATCAGTAAGACACAGCTGGAGTTTCTGCAGTGATACCAGTATGACTCAGTGACAATCTATGGGAAACTGGGGAGACATATGGTTTAATAGGGGTATTATGAAAAAAGGTTTGATGTGCTGGAAAGGGGAAGCAAATACAGAATCTTCTCAGTCCCTTGAGGACTGGTAAAACAAGCAAGCAGCACAATGAATATAAAATTTTACAGAACTATAATAAATATTTAATATTTAGACACTGGGAGTACCTTAAAGTCCTGTTTTGTGAGTCACTGCTGTCATAGCTAGATCTTTGGGAATAATTTCTTATTGTTTGCTTGAGCCACATCACAAAATGTGATTAAGTAAAATGCGGTGAATGCTATGATGCTGTGACATTGCTTTTAATCACCCTGGAAATATGACTTTCATTCCCTTTTTTTTTTTTTTTTTCAGAATTGGTCACTTTTAACATATATTTAATATTTGGAAGAGAGCACTAAAATCACCAGAAGACTGGGTTCAGAAACCTGGCCTTGTGCAACCTTTCTAGATTCCACAGTCCATTGTTTAAGACATAATTTTCTAAGGGTGTTTGAGACTTAAATTCAAGCACATAATTTCAAACAAAGAGGAAATTTAAACTCCAATCTCCTTCTTCCCAGATGATTACTCTGCTCATTTGGGCTGAGATGGAAAAGTACAAATTTCTTTGACACCTTTTTCTTAGACATTGTTGTAGCATCCAAATTCCTTTGTGGGTCACCATTTTTAAAATACCGTCTTTAGTCATGTGTATTTTGGGCATTTCCACTTGTCCTTCAACACTGCTTCCCAACTGACTCACTAACCATAACACAAATATGTGAAAACTTTAAGCTGAAATGGTGCCTTCAGGAAATAAATGCTTTTCTGAAGAGAAATTATTCACCACACTGTACTTTAGGCTCAGTCTTGCAATGATTTATGTCTACACTTAATTTTGCACTGGGGGGTAGCTATACCAAAGTCAGTGGGACTGCTCAAAGCTCAGAAAGTTAAGCATATACGTATGATTTTGTGGGATTGAGCCGATGAAGAAGGATTCTGCCATTAACAAGCAATACACAGAGATGAGAAGTTTGAGAAGGACCCTGTTGTGTATAAACAATCGTGTCACATCCCTTAGTCTAGCCATAAAAATGTGGCTATTTCTTGCATTTCTGGAGAGCCATAGCAAAAGTAGTCCTTAGAGGATCCGAAGTCCTTGAAGTTTCTGATTCACTGGATTTATGTTACAGCAACTCTTTCCCTCCAAGTTACCTATGTGCATACTCTGTGTTTTCATGTCCTTCTTGACATATTGGACAGAGGTCGTACCGCTGAAGAAGCTAAGTAGTTAATTTCTAGGAATTATTCCTTGGGCATACACAGTTCCAAAGCTATGGACTTCAAAACCTTCCCAAGATTTGCAGATGTCTTCCAAAGGGCATCCATGAGAAAATATATGCAGTTACATTGGTGCTAGGAATACATGAAATAAATGAAAATAAAATAATTTCTGTTGCTCCTTAATCAATCATAGAATCGTAAAATCATAGAATCATACAATGGTTTGGGTTGAAAGCAACCTTGAAGTTCATCTAGTTCCAGGGCTTGCCCTGAGCAGGGACATCTCCCATTAGACCAGGTTGCTCAAAGCCCCATCCAGCCTGGCCTTGAACACCTCCAGGATGGGGCAGCCATAGCTTCTCTGGGCAACCAGTGTCTCACCACCCTCACAATAAAGAATTTCTTCCTAACACCTAATCTAAATCTGCCCTCTTTCGGTTTAAAACCATTACCCCTCATCCTATCACTCTGCTCCCTGACAAAGTGTCCCACTCCAGCTTTTCTGCAGGTCCCCAGGTCTGCAGTAATCCTGCAGATTACTTTTATGATACTTTTGACTGACGATCACAGGACCTAAATCTGGAAGCAAACCCATAGTTCAGGAAAAATAATACCTTCTGTTGCTTTCAGTCATGAACATCCACAAAGTCCTCCTCTATGTATTAAAAGGAGACCTGAAAGAATCTTGACAATATTTTATATTTGCTTTTCCCATTCCTGAACTTCCAAATTAGAGGTATATGACTATTTGTCACTTAGGGGGAAAAAAGAAAAAAACAAACTAAGTAATTACCTCCAGTGTAATTTTGGTCTTTAGAGTAAAGGATTATTCAACAGTCAAGAAAAGGATCATCCTGAGATTATGAAACGCTTACACATGTAAGGTAGCTACAGTTCAGCTACTTCCCCACCAGGTATTTCCTCTATGATTGCACAAATCACCTGGACCCAACTCCTCATCCTTAGAATCATAGAATCATAGAATCATCTAGGCTGGAAGGGACCTTTAAAGGTCATCTAGTCCAACCCCCCTGCAGTCACAGGGACACCCCCAACTAGACCAGGTTGCCCAGGGCCTCGTCGAGCCTCCCCTTGAATGTCTCCAGGGAAGGGGCCTCAACCACCTCCCTGGGCAACCTGTTCCAGTGCTCCACCACCCTCATAGTAAGGAACTTATTCCTAATATCTAATCTAAATCTGCTCTTCTCCATTTTAAAGCCAATACCCCTTGTTCTGTCATTGCCAACCTTTGTAAATAGACTCTCCCCCACCTTCCTGTAGCCCCCCTCGGGTACTGGGAGGCCGCTATTAGGTCTCCCCAGAGCCTCCTCTTCTCCAGGCTGAACAACCCCAACTCCCTCAGCCTGTCCTCGGAGCAGAGGGGCTCCAACCCCCTAATCATTTTAGTGACCCTCCTCTGGACCCATTCCAGCAGGTCTATGTTCTTCTATTGAGGGCTCCAGAGCTGTACACTGTGCTCCAGGTGAGGTCTCACCAGAGCAGAGCAAAGTGGCAGAATCCCTTCTCTGGACCTGCTGGCAACACTTCTTT
>JAOQGH010000019.1:4685125-4711632 GCA_025769975.1 Gallinago jamesoni | reverse complement strand
CCCTTTTTAAAAATGGGTATGATGTTTCCTTTCTTCCAGTCTGCAGGGACTTCACCTGACTGCCATGACTTTTCAAAGATCATGGAAAGTGGCTTTGCAACTTCATCAGCCAGTTCTTTCAGGACTCTGAGATGTATTTCATCAGGCCCCATGGACTTGTACATCTCCAGGTTCCTCAGATGATTGCAAACCATGTCTTCAGTTATAGTGGGAGGGACTTTGTCACCTGCATCCTCAACTTGTGGGCCATCAACATGAGAGCTAGGAGGAAAGGGGTTGGTAGTGAAGACGGAGGCAAAGAAGTTACTGAGAACTTCTGCCTTCTCCTCATCTGTTGATACAAGTTCCCCACTGCTGCTCATTATGGGGGGTACATTTTCTTGAACTTTCCTTTTCTGGTTAATGTACCTGTAGAAGCCTTTCTTGTTTTTGTTTACATCCCTTGCCAAGTTCAGTTTTAGCTGTGCCTTGGTCTTCCTGATCTCATCCGTACACAGCCGGGCAATATCCCTATACTCTTCACAGGATGCCAGTCCCTTCTTCCATTTCCTGTGTAGCCCCATCTTGCCCTTCAGTTTGACCAGCAGGTCCCAGCTCAACCATGGTGGTCTCTTGCCTTCCTTGCCCTATTTCCTACATGTCGGGATTAAGATCTTTTGCACTCTATGGAGAGCATCCTTAAAGATCTGCCAGCTTTGTCCTGCTCCCTTGTCCCTAAGGGCAGTTTCCCATGGGGTCCCATTTACTATCCTTCTAAGATTTCCCTTGAAGTCTGAGGGATTTAATTATCAAAATGGTCTTGAGGATCTGGGCTTCAACCTGTCTGAGATTTTGTTGAGGGAGAATAATTCTTGAATATTCTTTAGACTTCCGATTAGAAAAATGTACGTATTAAGTCTATAAGAAGCTTAGGTTCAGAAATAGTAATAACAATGGTAAAAAACTTTTACTTGTTCAAAAAGATGAAACTTGAATTTGGGCATTTGAATGTAGTTGGGACAAACTGTTCATATTTAATTACTTAAAAGTCTTCTTTAAAACCAGATGAAAAAATATTATGCAGCTAATTGCCTATTAAAATATGCTTAACGGTATGGTTAAATTATTACCTAGTGTTTGTTTCCTAATGTATTGTATCAAGTGAAGAGAAAAGATGGAAATCCATAATACGAAATCAATTCTGTTCAAAGCCAGTAAGCCCAAACAGCATTAGGAGACTTGACTTATTTCCCCCTGCACCCCATCATCTTATTTTTATTAAATAGAAATTAAACTGAGGCTTTACAGAATTTTGGGGGAATAAAAATGATCTGATTATTTTTCTTAGTAAACAGTAACACCTAGAAATTTTATTTCTGGCTGGATCCTGTTTTTGGCAGGGATGTTGTTTGTCAGGGAGCACACCTTGCAGACTGATTCATTATAAGCTTTGATTTCACAGGTAAGAAATTAAATCAATATGTTTCCCACAAAATCAACTTTCTGTGCTTTGCGGACGAACCAGCTGGTGGGAGGGGGATGTCAGGGAAGGAGGATGAAGGAAAGAAACCATTGCAAACAGATGTGGTTTTGTAGAGAACAGCTTTGATTTCTAACTGGCACTTGTGTGGTTTATCTCAAAGCACTTATATAGTGCTTTGTATAAGAACAGTATCATTAGAGTTACTAAACCCCACTCCCCCAAAAAAACCAAAAAGCACAGTACAGAGGGGTTGCAAGACCTGATTTTCTAAAATGTATCTATGGTAAATCCAGAGAAATCACAGAATCAAAGAGTCAGAGAATCTTAGTGGTTGGAAGGGACCTTTGAGATCATCGAGTCCAACCACAATGATGCTTGCAGTAATGTTATCCTAGAAATTAATGTGTAACCCAAGTGAAGGGTTTACTGACTGTGGACTGATGGTGAAATATTCCCAAATATTTAGCTTTGAATACAGAGAACAGGTAATACAACCTCTATAAGACCTCCAAAGAAGTTCTCTTCTAGCAGTTCTAAACCACATAATTTTTCTTGACTTGATGATTTCAATAGCATGGATTGCTATTAATTTCTAGTTAATAGCCACATTCCACCTCATGTATGGCTGCATTTCAGGAGCAGAGTGTTCTCTCTACTAGTTCTCTCTTTCACATACACGCCTATAACTATACAAATGTTTTTTAAGAAAAGTTTTCCCTGTATTTGTTGAAAGGGAACATAAAGCATGGGAGCACAAACACCATGGAAAAGTACAAGAAGAAGCCTTCAGGCATCTCTGAAAGTCAGTCTTAACTTCCCAAGAGAATCAGTAAGCATGGTGATATGATGTGCTTTTCATGGGCAAGAAGAGATCAGTATGGAAGGGAGTCTAAGGTCTCCCCAGTCTCCCTTCTCTTCTCCAGGCTGAAAAACTCCAACAACTCTCTCAGCCTCAAGCTCTCAAACATGTGTTTTGGCATTGCAATACCAAATATTGTTCAATATTGTGCTCACTAACAGCATGAGGAACGTGGGTTACGTGATCCATCCACAAAGATATTTAGACCAGAACGAAAAATCCATATGTGATAGACATACAATGGCTACACCCAGGGAAAAATAGTTACCTCATGCTTCTTCTGTAACCAGTGGGAAAAGAAGTGGGTACCCATTAAATGCTGAATGTCCTTTTATCAGTGTCTCTCCCTTGAAATTGAAGAGGTAACAAACCTTGGTTTGCAACTCGAAGGGGAGGCAGGATGAATTCTGGGTTTATTGTTAATGGATGAGAGTTACAGAAACCCTCAAACAGGGCATGAAATAGCTCTTAGGAAAGGAGAGGACAAGTCTTAAAGGTGAACGGCCCATGCAGTGTGGATTACCTTGGTGGGAAAGGAAATGTAGGTCTTCTCTCTTCCGCATTAGCTCCTATTTATGTGTTTATACAGCAAAACAGTAATCCTGCATCCAGATCGGACACCTATATTTTTAAGTGAAAATCTTCCCATTGAGAAGCTGCACTAGCAGAAGAAAGTCAAATAGTTATTTAAGAGCTGGTAAAAATGCCTCCTACTCAGACACCTTATTTTATCAAGAATAATATTGAGAGTTAATTGATTACCTTCAGAGAAAACAAAACCCAAAACTCTTTAAAAACCAATGACAAAGGTTTAACAAGCCTAGATGCTGATGCCAGACAAATTCAAACAAGAAATTAGGCACAGAGTTGGTGTTGGGTTTTTTAACACTCTCATGTACTTGTTTATTTTCTGGCTTTTCAACCAGGAAAGTGAAACTAACAAATGAAGCACTGACTCCACCAGCTCTTAGCCTTTAGATCACAACTGGATGTATTTCTGGAAGGCGTAGGGATATCAAACACAAATTATGCATTAGGCCAACCACCAGTTACACAGTTCAGCTCAGTTATCTCACTGCAATATGTGGTGAGCTGGTGGAGGTCAGCAGCAGTGACCTACTGGCTCTTCCAGACAACCTCTGGCTTGTCCAGTGGTCCTTTTCCATCTGTAGCAGCCCTGTCGCAGTCCAAATCCAGATGAATGGGAGCAATGTTTTTAGAGGTAGCTACGCTGGATATATATTACCTGAGGGAATCTCGTGAGACTTGGGAAATCTTCAACCAGCCATCCAGGGACCAAAGAATTAGGCCAAGATCACGGGCAAAAAATATTCTAAAGGAAAGGGCAGAAAATTCTACAGAGAACAGGAAAGAATGCTTCCCAAAGTGGAAGTTGAAAGAGAAGTGGCATTAAATGCAGGAGCAATACTGAGATGGTGAGGCTCGGGAGTCAGGATGGAAAGAAGAGCCGGAGGGAAGTGAAAACCAAGAAAATAATTTTACTAACCATGCTGGAGTCACTGGTTCCTACAGTGGGGTAATTCAAGGCCAGGCATACATTATAGCTGGAGAAAGTAAATAATGGCAATAAAGTCATAATTCCTGCAGTAATTGGAAGTGGTGCACAGGAACTTATTTTCAATTTGGTGACTATGTGAGACTTTCGATAGCTATTAGGAGGATAATTAGGGGTGAAATGAACATTAAATCAATGTTTTCAAGCTAAAACTCTATGTGTGTGTATGTATGAGCATGTCTATTTTTGCTTGCTTTCAAAAACAGGAGAAAATTTTCCCCTCAATCTTTTTTTTTTTCCCCGCAAATGTGCATTTTGTCTCATTTTCTGCACTAAAACCACATTATTTCCCTTTCAAAGCATTTTTCTTATTTCCCTTAATTTTTTATGGTTACATTTATGTAGGAAGAGAGCTCTGCTACACGACAAAAGCAGACTAGGTCACACTGGCAAGCTGAAATCTTAAGGGTAAATTACTTACTGATGCAAATCAGAAGCCTCCCAGGTCCAGGCTGGGGCAAAGAGGGACTTGGAGGCAAGGAACCACACATATGCATGAATCTGCTTAAAATCAGCTGTGGCTGTACTGCACTTCTGGATACACTTGTCTTTTACTGGGCTATCCTTTACTAATGGTGACCCCAGGCTCACTGATTTTTCAAAACCCCCTTTCAGAGAGCACTGTCATCTGCTGCATGCATTTCAATACTACCTCCTCACAGCATGCATTTAAAAGAAAGCACCTTCTTATAACAAGCAGAGAAGCCGGGTAACACAGAGGTGCTTGGCTAAATAGACCAGCTGCTTTTGGCCTGAATAGCTGTTCAGTGTAAATAAGCCATGGCAGTTTTTCAATTGGGTTCGGAGCCGATGCAATAAGGCAAGAGAAGAACTAAACTAACTGGGTAATTAAGAAAAATAAAAATAAGATTAAAAAAAAAAAAATCAGGGAGGGGAGACAGAGTTGTGATCTGTGAAATATCATAAAATAAAACAAAAAGTCCCTCTTGGGTGTTCATTTGAGCAGGGTGGAGCGCATTTCCCCTCTCAAACCAATGGTCTAAAGAAGATGTCTGTGCTGTCAGGGCCTGATGAAGTGCTTCCAAGCCACAGGGCAGGGCTTCACGCTGCCTTCACACGGGGAAAGTTTTCTGCGCTTGTCTATGCAGCAACACACATTCTCTCAGATTAATTCCAGCTGTGCAGTGCCTTGCTGGCAAAGTCGTTATGCATTAGTAATGCTATCCGATTTGAGCAAATGGTCTCCCCTTGCACAGCTCGTTCTCTCTCACCAATGCTTTTCTCTCACACATACCTAGACACACAAGCCTTGATTATCTTCTTTTCTTTTTTTTTTTCTTGTTGGTTTGGTTTGGTTTGGGTTTTGGTTTTTTTTAGTGTTCAGATTTTTCCCTAGCTGCTTTCTTCAATGAAAGGGTTTAAAACTCAGCTACCTTTCTTATTAACACAAAATCCTCACTAACTTCACCTGGAAACAGCACTGGGCAAGGCTTTGTTCTGTACAGGCAGATGACTGCAAACACCGTCCTGGTGGTATAAATCAGGAGTAACTCCACCATCAGGGGCTCTTCTGGGTGGAAATCCAGATGAAATGAGAGGTGTGCCAAGAGCACTTAGCTGCAAAGCTTCAAGGTGTTCAACCCTGATCCTTAATTTTCCAGCCTTCTTGGCCCAACCATCAATTTACAGAGCTGGGATCCTCAAACATCTACTTTTTCCATTTCTTATCTATGTGTCCTCATTTCAGTTGGGATGGAGTTAATTGTTTTTCTAGAAGTGCTGTGTTTTGAATTTTGCATAAGAATAATGTTGGTAGCACATATTGCTTTAGTTGTTGCTAAGTAATGTTTACAAATGGTCAAGAACTTTTTCAGCTTCCCATAGAAACTGAGAGGGAACATGGACAGGACAAGCTGGCCAAAGGAATACTCCTTACCTCAGAAGTCATGGTCAGTATATAAATGGGGGTTTACTGGGGGGCAGGGACCAACAATCGCTGCTCAGGTTGGGCTGGGCAACCAACCATTGAGTAGTGAGAGTGACCTGTGTTGTATCATTTCATTTTGTGTAGTCTTTTACCATTTTATTCCCCTCCCCTTCTGCTACTTTTCTATTAAACCGCCTTTGTCTCAGCCATGAGATTTTTTCCCTCTCCTTTTCTCCCTCTTCTCTCTACCCTTCTGGTGGGACAGAAAAGTGAGCGAGTAGCTGTATGGTCCTATTGCTGGCTGGGGTTAAACCACGACACCATGACATTTTCACTGCTGGCTTCTTATCACTGACTTATCTTCTGCAATGGTGGCACATGGTGGGTCTGCAAATCAGTGCTGGGAGGTGTCTGTTTAACCAAGAAAAATATGATAAAATCCACTCAAAACCTAGTAAAATACTAAGGCACTAATTTTGCAAATTAAAGAATCAGCTTTCAGCAAAGACGAACAAGAGCTTAATGTTTAAAAAAAATGTCAAACTGTCAGTTCTCACCATTTCTTTTATTTTGTTCTCATTCCGTTGCTTATCCAGAATTCTTAGGTTGAAAAATGGCTAAATTTATTGCACTCCCTTAGTTCCAAGTCCTGCCACTTCTCCCCCCATCCTTCCCCAGGTTTGGGGGGCCCACATCGCTCACACAAATTGTCGGAGGCATCACAGACAAACAAGTTCTCTGTGTATCCCGAAAGACATTCAGAAGTCCTCTTACAGTTTATCTTCTAGTTCCTGGGTTCTTTATGCCTAGTTTCCCATGTAAAATGGGGATTTTCTTGCAACTCAACTTTCCAATGCACCTGTTGGGAGATAGTCCACTGCATAATGCAGTTGTAAGACAGACATGCACTAGGAGCTCCATAGCACAGGTTTTTGGACAATTAATGAATAGCATTAGTCTATTGGAGATCTATGGATATTTGCTGTCCTGGTGGCATCTAAGTGCTCTGAGAGACCAGAGTCAGTAGCTTTAAGGATGGAGGGAAAAACACCATCTAGGTCTGTGTGTTGTGTCTTTATTATATCTGACTTCAGCAGATGCCACATTAGAATAAAGGTAGAAGAAAAAGCTGTGCGTGTACTGCTGAGAGTCGCATCACTCCGAGTGCAGACGTGGGTGGTTCACAAATGCCTTAAGCACATTTTAACTTTTGGAATAGACATGTATCTCATGTCAGACTTAATATCTGCCTCTGAATTTGTATAGTAGCAACTGCTCAGGAAAACAGAAACACTGAATGATAACCATTGTGCAATGTTCCTGTATCCTGCCTCCTGCAAGCTCCTTCTGAAGACTCAGTTTGGAGTCAACACAGCTTCAGGCCACACTGAGAAACCTTATCGTACTGCGGGGAATACAGGGTGGTGGTGCTTTTGTAGGGGTTCCTGTGGCTCACAGATCTGTGACTTGCCAACCATGTGGTTCTGGTTAACATTTAGGAGAACTCTCCAAAGGGGAAAAAAGCTATAAAACCACAGAATATTACTGAAGCGCTGCCCAGCTATTCTATCTTGTCTGTGTGACTGCTTTGGGTGACTGATCTCTCATTGTTTTGGTGTATGCATCCCCCTCGGGGAGATCAGAATGCACATTTTATATCTGACGCTGAATGGGGCACTACAGTACATCTACTTGTTGCAGAGGTTTCTCAGGTGCTGGTGTTGGAGGTGACTTTGCCCTCCCGTCCTGTGAAGTCAAGTGTTTTTGCCCTTGCCCCTTGTCTTTGTTCGTTCCTTTCATATCTCCATGTACTTCAGTATTCATCTGACAATATTTAACCCCCTCGCCTGGTAGGTCTGGTCTATATTAGCATGTTGGGAAGGTCCACTGCTAAAAGGTCTGACTGCACTTTAACTTTGCCACTGCAGGTATGTTAAGTGCATGGACATTGCTTATGCTCAGTAACATTTAAAGTTGGAGATGTATAACATTGTGTAAAATGAGATCAGTTGCAATTGATGTTGTTTTATTTAGCAGAATGGATGTTTGTAACTTTGTTATTATCCTTGATCAGAGACAGTTAACCTTCTTCCTCTGCCATAAGTAGTAATATACATTATGTTCATAACTGGGTTTGGGCAGATTGATTAGGAAGTATTTGATCCTTGATCCATCGATAGTTCTTTGCCTTTGCTGAAGTACATTATAATGATGCCCTGCTATTTAATTCTAAAAGCATCCCTGAGACTCATTTCTCATGTGGATAAGAGAGTCCCATGTGAATGGTGTCCTTTTGTTTCTGTGATACAGCTTTTGAGGAAATTAGAGCCAGAGAACTCTGTACCTCTGGCTCTAACTCTGGTAAGAGTCAGTGCATCTTAGTCCAGAAATGCATTTGAGCCAAAGCAGCAGCATGTGGAAAAATTAAAATAAATAAATCAGCAGCTCTGCAGAAGGTGAGGGGGAAATAAAAATAAAATAAAATAAAGGTTTCTAGAGAATAAAAAAGGTTACCAAGTGCCGAGGGAGTGAGGCTGCACTGTCTAAGGATGGAAGGGGTAAAAATGTTGATAAAAGTAAAGCAAAACAAAGCGTTGCAACTTTGTGATGTTGTATTAGTCCAGAAATAATTTAGAAGACCATAAGAGGAGGAAGTACAAAGCAAAATAAAGGTGAAGAGTAAAGATAAGAATGATCCATAAATTGAAAGATGATATTTTTTCCCCTTCTTCTTCTAAGGAATAATGCATCCGGTAATGTAACAAGTACTTCTTCAAGGGCACTGAAGGAGGGTTGCACTTTAGATATTGAAAATAGAAAATCCAAGAAGAATGCGGCCAAATGCTTGACGATGGGGGTAATAATATTTTATTTCTTTAGTAATTGCCATGTATTGAAGCTCAAATTGACTCTGAAGAGGTATTCTTGGAAACAGGAACAAAGAATAAATAGAAGTAATCTGCAGAAATGGGCTGGTGAGGAGTTTGCTCATAACCGTAGAAAAAGGAGAATGAAAATAGGAGGAACATAGGAACATATCTCTCGCCTTCATTCTCTCTAAGCAGGCTCTGAGCACTTCTATTTCTTCTAAAGATATGGCACCACTGTAAAAAGAAATAGAAATGTTGTTGAAGGTAGTCATGAACTGGTAGTCAAAACATGTTTAATAGAATACATTAATTATTTCTATATTCATTAAAAGGGTTCATCCTTTGCAAGAGGACAGAAGGTAAAACTGACACTTGGTTGTGTCAATTCATGCTTGGTTGAACCATTTACACTCAAAAATATAAATAATATAAATATAAATATGAATATAATATAATATAAATATAATATAAATATAAATAATAACTTTTGAGTATAAATGGTTCAAACTTTGCAAAAGTTTTGGATTCAGATTTTTTTTTGTAGAACATTGAAGGAGAATCAGTGCTGTTGTATTCAAGCTGTTGTCAGGCTTCCCAGATTTTGTCTAGTCCTATGTATATCTCTGTTGGCTTGTCCAGAGTCCTCTTCACATTTCATGTTTTGGTTTCTGTCATGTCAAACAGGTTGTCCGTCTCATGTTGCAGGGCTTTGGCATCTTAAGCCTTCATGTTACGACCAGCCAACACTCTGTAAGCTCACTGCAGTTCATAATATCGAGGACTATAATGTCATTACTGAGATAAAGTAATTTATCCATCATCTCAAGTTGGACTTGTATTCTCCTGATATGTAAAATACATAGACAGAGTTCAGGGGGTGTAATGTGCTCAGTAGGAAAGAGGAGGGACAGCTTTTTAAAGGCACAAGCATCCATGTCTCCTTATAAGCAAGTGGGAGCAAACCATTTTCAAGTCCAGGGAGTAAGAGGCCTGAGATGGCTCCACAGATAATTGTCTCAGGGTCACAAACAGAAAGTAACAGAACTGTATCACTCTGGGTGTTTTTGCATTATCTGGTGTAACCTGACTCATCAAAGCTCATAGAGACTTGATTTACTCTAGTTTGTCTCTTTGAAAGACTCCTTTTCCTTCCAGAATTAATTGTATAGATATAGTAAACATATTTTTTCTTAATTATCCATAGAAACTTGGGCATATTGGTTTGATCACAAAATACTGGCATAAGGCCAAATCCTCTCCTTCCTCAAGATCTTAAACAAAAATGTGCAAATGGGCTCCTGAAAACCATTTCCTTTTGAATATTTGAGCTTGAGGTGTGCCCATGATGACATCAAGTTTTGTGTTTCCTCACACTCCAAAACTCCCATAATTTTCCATATTTTTTGTTATTTAGTACAGTAATCATAGTAACAGTAATGGTGAAATGTAAGTTCTTGGAGTGCTCTTCAAGAGAGAATTAGAGAACTTTATTGAGAAGTGTTGGTGAAAAGGTTGAAATAATGAGACACGTAAGTTTAATGCCCTGCTCTGTTATGGATAAACTTTGTGGTTTAGTGTTTTTTTTAATAATAATAATCATGATCTCCTGAAGCACTGTGCAAATTGGGGACCGTTGCCTGAGAAATCTGTGTTTTCTTTGTGAATAAAGAAGCATATCATCGTTTCTAATCAAATTGTCCATCTTTGATTAAGATGCAACAGAACTTAGCAGCCAGAGCTGCAAACCAGGAGGTAAATGAAAGAAACCTGTTCTCCACTTTACTGATGAAACAGGTGATTATAAGAGTGTAATCTATTTTGAGAAATATTTTTCTTATGTGAATTTTAAACTGTAAATTTGAGGTATATGCCTCCAAAAGGAGGTGTGAAAGATTCATAGAATCACAGAATCGTCATGGTTGGAAAGGACCTCCGAGATAACCGAGTCCAACCATACCAACAAGAAGTGATAGGACATCTGAAAAAAAAAAATCAGCATAGATTGGAGAGGTTAACTTATGTGAAAATGGATAAAACTGAAATTAGAAAATGTATTAGGGACAATACTCCCTCAGTCTTTGTTGTCCATTACTAAATCTGCCTACAGTGATGCCAGAAAGTGTTTTCTGGCATATGCTAAAAAGGTTTTAAGCATAAAAACACTTATTCAAGCACACAGTTCTGTCCTGTGAATGATGCAAAGCAGAAGAGGTCTCCTCTGAAATAAAGCAAAGAATAGAATAGAATAGAATAGAATAGAATAGAATAGAATAGAATAGAATAGAATAGAATAGAATAGAATAGAACGGAACGGAACGGAATGGAAGTGATGGACATCTGTTTTAGAGGAAAACATGAATGACTGTTAAATAATCAGATATGGATTATTTATTTAATTATTATTAATTATTATAAATAATGGACATCTGATGTCAAGAGATCTAAAAGCTACTAGCTGATTATCCTCCAAACCAGAATTTAACAAGCTTTTGGAAAGTTGAGGAAATTTCCTGAGGATTGAATGACTGCAAGTAAAATCCCAGCATTTGAACAGAGCAGAAGAGATGACTCAGTAAACTGGTTAGTCAGATGTCCTACTGGCCAAGCTATTGGAAGAGTTAACTCAGGACTCTGTCAACAAAGAATTAGATGCTAAAAATATAACTAATGTTAATCAACACGTTTGCATGGAAAGTAGGGCTTGGCAAAGAAATGTGTTGGGTTTTTTTTTGACCACATTACAGGTCAGGTTGCTAAAGACAAAGCGGTTGACATAATATATTGAATTTCTCCAATGAATTTGATTTAGTACCACATGACATTTAGATTAAAAAAACCCCTTACATTACATAGAATTAACAGGGCACACATTAGATGGATTAAAACTCCCTGTCTGACAGGTCTTGAAGCGGAGTTTTTAATGGGGAGAAATCAATGAGTTGAGTTCTGCTAATGCATTCTCCAAAGGATTAGGGTCTTAATCCAGCTCTCTTCAGCTTTTGTATCAATGAGATAAATCTTTGCCAGTAAAACCTGAAGATACCACAATATTTTTTAGATGACCAGTAATGAGAACAGTAATTATTGTGTTTGGAATTCAAAATCTAATAGAGTAAGTTCATAAACCGAGCAAAATGTGCCACACCCATCAGCAGATGCTACTGATCAAACTTACAAGAGAGAAGACACTGTACTGAAAAGTAAAAGCAACTGAAAATTATTCTCAAAAGTAGGAAATGTGAGGTGATGACTATCTCAATTTGGGATTTTGGTGTGATATTGAAACAAACATGGCCTTAGAAAATATCAAAAAGGAAATATCAGGCAAAATATGTAATATTGTCACTGAGCTATAATTATAGGAATAACAAATGTTTTTTGAATTTCCAAGCAAAATGACACTTGGAAACAAAAATGGCAATCTTTTCTTCAGAAAACGTCAACACAAAATATTAGATATTTCCAAATGTTCTTTCAGCTCTTTTGGCCACAAAGATTTATATTGATTTTGACCACACTTCATGAATAACTCTCATCCCTCTGGAATTGCATTTTGTTGTTGTTGTCTTGGGTGTTTTTGGGTTGTTTTTTTTGTAATGAATGTACTCATTAAGAAAAACAGTCATTCATCTCTGTTCATTACTCAGCATCGGTAGAAAGGCTACCGAATTTCTTGTGGCTGCTTGAAATGAAATGGAGTAAGAAAAAAGCAAAAGGGTTTCTGCTATTGGAAGGCAAGTATTATCAATTTGTATTTGGGAAAAAACCCTAGGCTTCATGTGATCTGAGCACTGTGTATGGATGCTGGCATATGGAAAACTTGTATAGCAGGGGACCGGGCAGAAATTGGCATTTTAATTTTCCACATACAACTATACAAACAACATCCAAGAGCTACAACTAAGAGAAATTCAAACTTGAAATTACATCCAGTATTCTGCTACTGGAAGTTGTAGCATATTGGATCTGTTTATCAGCCAATATGGTGGATGCCCTGTGATTTGGAATGTTTAACACAAAGCTAGTTACATTTCTAAAAAATGTGTGATTTAATCCACCTTCAGGAAAAAAAAAAGTCATACAACAGGCTGCGTATAAAATAGATCATTGTTTGCCTTGTCATCCACAGAAGCTAGAAAATCAAATCAAATCAAATCAAACCAAATCAAATCAAATCAAATCAAACTAAATCATTCTCATAACTGAAAAAAATAGAAAAGAAAAAGGAATGAAAAGAAAAAAAAACAACAAAAACTCTTAGAATTGAATTGATAGACCTTTTAAAAAAAGGTTTGAATTTCATCTTTCATAATTATACTCTAAAGTAATTCTCAGATAATTCAGAATGCTTCAGATTTCTTCTTAAAGACAAAATAGAGTAATTTCAGAGACTGAACCTCTGAAACACCCTCTAGAGCATCAGTGATGTTCAGCTACTATTTCTCTCCCAGTAGCAGGGGTAAATCTCCTCTTGCTGCCTGCCAAACCCCTGCAAATGCTGCTCTGCCACCAACAGTCCCCTCCAACCTCAGTGCGCCACTCTGTATTTATTTTATCTCTCATTCCTGGGCACTGTCTGTGGTTAATCCCAAGTCATTTTTCTAAATGTTTCCATGAGCACACACACTATGCATCCAATTTGGTCATCTTATTATGTATGCCCAATGCATTTGTATACATTCCTTTTAATGTGGATCCCAGCACCCGGCTCATTACTTCGCTATCCCCACGCCTGACACGTTAACTTATTTTCTTGCTCCATAAGTCAGCATGTTATGTTGATAGAAAGTGATCCACTGAAACATGAAAAATTACTTTTTTTCTTTTGGTTTTTAAATAGAAGACATTGCAATGTAGAAGGATTTGGACACATTGCAATACCCTATTGCAATATTCTTTCAAACCTAAGTGTTACTGCTACTATCTGAAATATGTTGTGTATACTTGGCAGGTACTTTTTTTCTCCTTTTCCCTATTGTATACATGGTGAGTTGTGGACTCAGAGGATGACATTCTTGACAGATAAAACTCCTATAAGAGTCCATGCTTTGTATTAATAAACAGTGATGTTTTGATATAACTGTTAGAAGAATGTGTGAAAGAATTTTTTACCATAAACTACAGACAAAGTGACAATTACCTAAATAAATCTTAATTCATTGTAGTTTTAAATACTTGTATACTCTAATGATAAGTTAGTAAATTAGAGAAGTGAGGTAATTTTCTGCCTAATATCTGCTTTCATACTGTAGTATGTAAAATATGTATATTCTGATGAAAATCTGGAAATTTAAAAAAAAAAAGTTATCCATTTTTCCTTTCTGATGGTATTTTAGGCTGTTGGGCTGTAAAAAATTGGTTGATCCACTCACAAAGCAAAATGTAAAGCAGCAAGTGGCTGAGGAAAGTTGTAACTTGTGAAAAGTTCCTGAAATGTCTATGGAAAAGATCAAATCTTCTGAAAGTTCTTGAGGATGTTTGAATTTTAAGAGCAGGAAGATTGAGCGGCTGCTTTCTTTCTTTTTCTTCCCAAACCTGGGAGAATCTGTTTTTTAACACATGAAGCTATTTAACATCTGCAGTGCAAATGCTGTCATCTACCACTGATGCTTCAATCTCAGGTATGTAAGGCATGATTTTACTCCTACCACGGCTTTCTGTCACAATTGCAGTCCTGTTGATTTCCATTGCAGGTTCTATTATTTCTTAGAATCATAGAATGGTTGGAGTTGGAAGGGACTTTAAAGCTCATCTAGTTCCAATCCCCTGCCATGGGCAGGGACACCTCCCACCAGACCAGTCTGCTCAAAGCCCCAACCAGCCTGGCCTTGAACTCCTCCAGGGATGGGGCAGCCACAGCTTCTCTGGGCAACCTGGGCCACTGTCTCACCACCCTCACAGCAAAGAATTTTTTCCTAATATCTAACCTATATCTCCCCTCTTTCAGTTTAAAACTGCTCCCCCTTGTCCTATCACTCCACTCCCTTGCCCTCACCCTATCACTACATGTCCTTGTAAAAAGTCCCTCTCCAGCCTTCTTGTAAGCCACCTCCAGATACTGGAAAGCTGCTATAAGGTGTCTCCGGAGCCTTCTCCAGGATAAACTTCTTTGGCCGCACTCAAAGGGTTGCAGTCAACAGTTCCATGTCCACTTGGCAGCCAGTAACAAGTGGTGTTCCTCAGGCATCCATACCATACTGGGACCAATAGTATTTAACATCTTTGTCAGTGACATGGACAGTGGGATGGACTGCACCCTCAGCAAGTTTGCTGACAATACCAAGCTCGGTGGCACAGCTGACACACTGGAGGGAAGGGATGCCATCCAGAGGGACCTGGACAGGCTGGAGATATGGGCTTGTGCAAATCACATGAAGCTCAACCAAGCCAAGTGCAGGGTCCTGCACCTGGGACGTGGCAATCCCAGGCACAAATACCGGTTGGGCAGAGAATGGCTGGAGAGCAGCCCTGAGGAGAAGGACTTGGGAGTGTTCGTGGATGAGAAGCTCAACATGAGCCAGCAGTGTGTGCTGGCAGCCCAGAGAGCCAACCGTGTCCTGGGCTGCATCAAGAGAAGTGTGGCCAGCAGGTCTCGGGAGGTGATTCTACCCCTCTACTCTGCACTCGTGAGACCCCACCTGGAGCACTGTGTCCAGTTTTGGAGTCCTCAGCACAGGAAGGACATGGACCTGTTGGAATGGGTCCAGTGGAGGGCCATGAAGATGATCAGAGGGATGGAGCACCTCTCCTATGAAGACAGGCTGAGAGAGCTGGGGTTGTTCAGCCTCAAGAAGAGAAGGCTCCGGGGAGACCTCATAGTAGCCTATCAATATCTGAAGGGAGCTACAGAAGAGCTGGGGAGGGACTCTTTGTCAGGAAGCGTAGTGACAGGACAAGGGACAACAGTTTTAAATTGGAAGGGGGGAGATTTAGATTAGATATTAGAATGAAATTCTTTACAGTGAGGGTGGTGAGACAGTGGAACAGGTTGCCCAGGGAGGTTGTGGCTGTCCCATCCCTGGAGGTGTTCAAGGCCAGGCTGAATGGGGCTTTGAACAACCTGCTCTAGTGGAGGTGTCCCTGGCCATGGCAGGGGGGTTGGAACTCAATGATCTTTAAGGTCCCCTCCAACCCAAATGATTCTATGGTTCTAAACAACTCCAACTCTCTCATCATGTCCTCATAGCAGGGGGGCTCCAGCCCTCTGGGCATCTTCATGGCCTCCTCTGGACTCACTCCAACAGGTCCATGTGCTTCTGATGTTGGGGGCCCTCCTGGAAACACAGCTCACCACTCAGTTCATGGGAAGAGGCCCATGGTGTCTGACTGAATCTGTCTCGGCAAGTGAACCAACCATTCACTTGTAGATGGGCTTATCCCCTGCTGAGCATCTGAAGTTAACACTGCCCCTTCTCTCCTAGTCATAGAGTTTCCGACACAATTTGGCTGTAGGCTACATTTTACAGGGGTGGTGGAGATTGTCATTGTTGGAGGCAGGAATAATGGAAACTGTTGCTGATAACTAAGTTCACATCATTTGCTTGGTTCTTTCCATTCCTGGTGCAGTGTGTGATCTGGGCTGGACACAGCCCAAGTTGCTGTAACTCCACTCTAGCCACTTTTTAAAGTCCTCCTCAGTTTAACTAATAATGTCCTATGCAAGAACCTCACTCTTTCCTTTTATTTTGTGACCATCAAATGGATTTTCTCCAGCTTTATATCAACCAGTCGACCACAAAAGTTCACTTCACTTTGTGTCCTGATCTGGACCGGTGCAATGCATAGGAAACTAAGACAAGGCTGAGCAAGAGCCTCTTGCAAGGTACTGACTACTGAAATTAGCTGGAGTTCCTCCTTTCAAAGCAAGATCTGATTCAATAAAAAAAATAAAAATAATTTTTCCCATTAATTACCCCAGAGACTGGAGTCTGTATCAGTTAGACATGCACATTTCCCACTGAAATCAATAAGCATTTTTGAGAGGTGAGGAAAACATACCCAGTAGCCAGTCTAACTGGTATATGATTGCTAGGATATGTGCCCACCTTTGTGTTAATAGCCTTCTGTGTTTTGTTGGTTTCTTTTTGTTCTTTTTGCAGCAAGGACAAGGTTCATCACACGGTATCATGTGTGCTATGTTACATAATGATGCTTCACCCCCAAGAGATAGCAAAGGATTGGAAATGATGAAAAGGAAATGCCAAGTTAACAAACACTGTGCATGCATTATAATGTGTCTGTGAGTTTCCAGATACATACCTGGGAAAAAAAAAAAAAGAAAAAAAAAAAATAGATGCATGTTGATTTATTGAACAGGTCATCCAGCCTACATGTAAAATCTTTGTGACAGCAGAGTACATCATGGCATCCTGCAGCTATCCCTTGGCTTACTCATCACCTACTGGGAAATGCACTGTCCTTGTTCATTACTGCCTCCTCTTTCCGGAGATATACATTTGCAAGTTGTCTCCCTTTTGTAAAAAAAAAAAAAAAATCAGGCATAAAATCCTTTGTCAGGTTTATTCCCTTGAATATAGCTTAATATATTCTTCCTTTGCATGTGCTCTGAGCTGTTTTCTCTCCTCTATGCATCGCAGCAGCTGTGTGCAAGGATTCAAAACTTGAGGTTGGGAATGTATCTTTTTCTGATAATTGGTTTCTTTGCTGGCTAAGTAAAGATGCTGCAGGCTGTAAATTTTGCCTGCTTCTTAAAGGGCCTTCTCATGGCAAAAAGGCTGTCCCTGGCCAAACTGGTCTGACTAGCTTCACCCCACAAAGAGAGAGCAATTAAGCAGTCAGGCTTTAGCATTAGAAGGGTATCTCCAGATCTGCTGAGAGATTTGTTAAAAGTGAGTTCATTCAAAACAAGATTTGAGAAAAAACATGAAAGTGCCTTTCAGCCAGATGGAAACATATTTTGGAAGTGTCTGTTTATGACAATATTTTCCCAGCTTTCTTCGGTTTTCATGATCTGTTTAGTTTATTTGTTGTCTGAAAACCTTTGAAAGAAAATGTATTCACAAATTGAAAACTTTACTTCTCTAGTTTCCTTTGTTTTTCAAAAGTGAAAAATAAATAAATAAAGTTATTCCTCTTGTGATCTAGATAGTGCCCTTGTCCTTAAATCACTTCCATTGAATCTGGTTCTCTATGGACATGGAGAACAGGTTAATTCCTATCACAAGAAACTGAAGAGGAGGGAATTATTGGAGAAATGGACAAAAAAAAAGAGAGAAAAGAGACTGTAATACTTCTTAAACCAAACAGAAAATCAATCTGTTTGCCCACCTCTACCTCTTACATCTTCAGCCAACCACTTCTCCAGCCTTGGGGGCTCCCTTACGATGTGAGTGGCCTTGCTACCATGTATGTGTGTGAGTCTAACAATTCATCAAAACTCTGTTCACCTCCTCCAGCCCCAAGCAGATGAAGGGGTGTAGCTGGTGAACATAAGAAGTGTAATATTACAAACAGGAACCAAAGCCACAACTCAGCTGCAGTTTACCTGTACACTAGTGCAAAGCTCCTCATGAAGGTCTCCTGCTGAAGTGCAGGATGTTTTCCACATACCACAGATCATACCCAGAGCAGTCTTCTCAATATAGTCTAGTGATGGTTGCAAACACGCTTTTGGAAACAGTTATGCTTATAGATGTGGGCCAATTGTCCATGAAAGGAGCAGGAACTCAACACCCAGATCACAACAGACACCTCACTTGCTTTACCATTGCTGAAACGATGCCTGATGCTTCAACAGTGAATCCCTCTTTCTTCCAGATGAGTGAAAAGCAACAGGTCAGTCCTGTGAGTTCAAAGTAAAGTTGCTTGTTGAATAGGCTCAGACTTTTCTCCCCTCCTCAGTAGCAACAGAAGGATTTATGAAAATATGGACGCACTGGTGATCATACAGTTTCAACTTACCTTGCATTTTCTAGAATGCAAAATTTACATTCCTACCAGAAAGCATGTATTGTATTTCCAAAATATTGTTAGTGTAGCTGGTTATCTAGTGGAGATTTTTCATCTATTCTTCATGTGCAGAATTGTATTAAACCTACATATTCCATACCATGTGTGTTGAGAGGCAGGTAGAAAATGTGTGAGACTCACCTTCCTTCTATTTCTGTACATATTTATACCCTGTTCTGTGTATGACTCTGGCCAGAGGAAAGACACTATTTTTCTTTTATCAGAAATGCTGTAAAGTTTGGGAATACTTATCTATCTAAGCTCCCATTTTATCACCAGAGTCTTAGCTAAATTGCCCATTCATAGGCATTTGAGACTTCCTTCCCATCTGATCTCCATCTACCACTTGAGAAGAGTATGGTTTTCTTAGCAGTCCCACATTGTATCTGCCAGCTTGGTGAGAATCTCTTAACTATCCCAGGGCACATCAAATGGCACTAGGTACTAGATGAGTCTGGAGGTCTTGTTGGAACCTCCACCTATGGGTTGAACTATACTATAAATGAGCTGAAAAATGTGCTTTATCTCCATAAAGAAGTCTTATAGAACACCTATGTGTATGGAACACCTATCGGGGTTCCTTATCGGGGAATGGCAGGAACTGTGTACAGCCTCCATCTTCTTTGGTTTTCTGGGTAAGAAGAGAATGAAAGAAAGCAAGGCAGACTCCTTACAATCAAAGTAGATTTGAGTTTCTAAACTTGTGCTTGCTGTCACTGAATCTTTCTCTTTTAAGCCACTTTTAATCTACTAGACATCTGCTACCGTTTTGCCTGCATAACCTAAGTGTACACCAATACAAATTTTGCTCCGTATGTTTATGAATTTGTTGGTTTTTGGCTGAAATTTCTATCACCCTAACATATAATAAAACTTCACTTTGATAAAAAAAATATAATTAATGATCTTTCTAAAAGCCTTGAATTTCTTTCAGCTGCTGAGCCCTCAAACCCACACCTCCCTTTCACCTCACCATCTCTGTTCTTGCATTCATGACCAAGATAGAGCCAAATGATAGAAGCTAGATGACATTTGTAATGGGATTAATGGAGTTTTTAATAGATAATTTATGGATGATCAAATGTATTCGGATGGAATGCTGAACCAAAATGTTCTAGCAGACATATTTAAAGGAAAATAATAATGACAAAAAACTTTCATTTCCATTTATAATCTACTTTTGCAAGACCTTAATTCAGTTAGTTTATGCAATATTCATACCAGCAAAAAATCTTTCCTATATCTTTTTTAAATAGTTCCACTGTAAGCCTGAGTGGATAGTAAAAGGAAATAGTAATAATGAATAAAGCCTTTTGAAATTTTCATAGGGAAATTCAAAGGGCTCGGAATCTGATCTTTTTCCATTGCTTCAATTTTGCAAAATTGTTCTAGTTTGGCAGAATTTCCTGTTATATATCATATTTTTCCATTCAGAAATAAGATAACTTCCATTCTCAGCTCTGATTTTTGAGCTTAAGCTGATTCTAATCAGTTTTCCAATCACAACGTAAAAAACATGACTCTAGGCACACAATGTTTTCTTTCATGGTAAAGTCATAAAAACAAGTATTCTAGGGATGCAGAAGTTACAAGTCCAAAATAGCAGTTTAGGAATACACTTATTTCTATGCAAAAATAAAACAAAAAACAAAAAACAACCCCAAAAAATGCTTCATAAAGCTACAGTTTGCAAAGTCCTTACAAACACATTGCAAATACTTTGGAGAATGTAGAATTTAACTAAACTTTTCTCTCCTCTGTTATTCTTGAAACTGTCACAATATTTTATAATACCCTCAACTTTAGTTAAGTGATTGCAGCCTAGATGAAGTCTGTGAAAATGAGACAGTTTACACCAACTAAAAATCTGGCCTCGAGCTTTTGATAATCATTATATATTCTCCAGTTAACCTGGTCTTTGCCATATTGGTATCTAGAGTGTAGTTATGGCCACATTGCTGAGCATGGTCAACTCTGTGGGGAGTAATCAGTTTGCAAGGCAAATACTTTCCCTGGTGCTCTGTTTTGCCAAGAAAGAGGGTGGGTTCAAAATGGTGGTGGTTGTTGTAGGGTTATTGTCATAGGTAAGTCATCATGGGGTGTGGATTTAGAGCTAAGGATCTTATTTTCTCATCATTTTTCGATATTATAAGCTTATCATATTTGAGTAATCTATGCACTGTCCATCCATCGGGTCTCCTGAGAACTCTGGCTGGCTTTAGACAGAAGAGAAAAACACATGTGCTTTGAGGAAAAACAAATTTCTAAAACAACTCCTGAAAATCAAGACCTGGAGAAATAAAAAAGATCTGAATTATTGCCCTTTTCAGGCAGAAGAAGCAAATCTCAATGACTGTGCAGCTAGCATTCCCACACTCATGTTGACACCTGGCCATTTTATGTCTCTTTGACTGGGCACCCCAGGACCTGGGCCTTGCAGGGGGAGGGGGCCTCCGGAAATGTGTGAGAAGCTGAATTATGGATTGTTAGGGGAAATTTAGGGGGTAATCTACCTAACTCCATAGGAAACTGAATTCATGCTGCTCATGAAACAAGTTGTTGGTTGAAAGTTTCTGCAGGAGGAAGGAACAATCCTGACAGTCCTGCTCCCCAGGGGGAGGCCAGGGAGGTTCCTGCCCTGTTCGTTAGGGCCCAGCCATCAGAGCCCTGGGAAAAAGAGACTTTGTTTTGATTTTTGCAGGTTTTTTAATTAAAGTGTTTATCATTCCACAGAAGATAAGAAGATGAACATAGAGTGAGGAGACTTTTTTTTTTTTCCTCATTCTGTTTATTTTTCTCCAGTGCTTCCTCCCTTGTGAATAACACCACTTAAAGTGAAATAAAATTCCCCCCTTGGTCAAACACACTGGAATTTTGTTGGAAACAAAGCATATGAAGTTGTTTCCACCTTATTCTTTCTCTCTAAATGATTTGCCCATACACTTCAGGAAGGCAATCCCTTTCATGTCGCATAGCACATCCTCACTGGCAGCTACAGTGTGTGCACTTTATTAGAGCATTTTTTCCCCCTAGATATAATGGCACCAATTAAATTACCTTGCAGCCTGACCTTAATCTGGCAGGAATGATTATTCCATGAAACAGTTAGGGCTCTAATTGACATGAAGTGCCTGCAAAATATGTCTTTTGCAGCAGACCCTGTCAAAGTCACATTGATATGCTAATACCTATAGCTGGCAGAATCACTTCATAAAGAGAGACACTGAAAATTGAATTATTTCAATTTCAGTACCTTGGAATCTAGTGATCTGTCTGTATATGTAACTAAGTAGGTGCAGTACTTTATATGGGTAAACAGCTGTACTAGGGCGTTGCCATGGAAACTGCTTGACTCATGACAATTGTGTTAGTGATGAAGTCATTAGTGGTGTGAAATGTACTTTGAGGTTGTCAAGTGTACACTCCAGGAATATTTCAACAGTATTAGTGGAGCCTTTTCATTTGCATAATTTAGGCTTTCACATATGATCTCATTATGGTACGGGGAAATGGCATGCCACAGCCATGGCGCGGCTGTGCTCAACTCCGGAGGATTGCTCTTGTGCCATTCCGCAGTGAAATGTTATCAGTTCCTGCATGCAGAATAAAGCTCTCTTTATAACTGAACCTTCCTTCCTTTCCTTCCTTTCCTTGTCTTTTTCTTTTTTTTTTTTTTTTAAATAAAAAATGTTTTGAGGCATATTGAGGCATAGTACTGTTCAAAGGATGAGCTGCTTAAACTTTTATGCTGCCAAGTTGACTTTGAAGGTCTGGACCTCTGTTATTTTTTATTTCTTTTTCTACAATAGCTCTGGATTTGCTCCAGAGAAACCACAAGTAGGTTCAGGATCATAGGGGGCTACTTGTTCCTCATCTTAGCTTTTCACTATTTATCACAGTTAGTGTGATTTCCTATGCTACAAAGCTGAATGATGAATCCCAGGACTTTTCTTGGAGTCATATGTCCTTTCTTCTAGTTGTAAGTATTTTCGACTGTGGAAAGCTTTTTTTTTTCTGCTAGCAAGGAGATACAAAGAAGACCTTAGCAGGTCTTTGACAAGCCATCTGAAGGGACTCATCTAGCTTTTATGTACCCTCTGGCAGCAGGGTGTCAGTTTATTTCTTTACACATTCTGCCCTTCTCATGGGCTGCCCCTGAGCAGGCAGGCAGGGAGGGAGCACAGCTCGCAGGTCTGCTTGCTGAAGGCACATCATCTCCACCATGGCAGTCACCTATCAGGCCTATTCCCAATGAAATATTAATGGTTCTCTGGGTGATGTAGCTTGAAATTCAATTTCAAAAAAAAAAAAAAATTAAAAGTGAAAGAGTACCTAGTTAGTCTGTGTGTACACATATGAACATACACACACGCAGAGGTAAAAGATGTCACCAGCAGCAACAGATCAATGGAAGAGCTCAAGATTGTCACCACGATAAGTTCACAGCCTGCTAATACCAGACCCTGGGAGTTGATCTTATTTCTTTAACAGTGTCTGATCCATTGAAATGTAATCTAATGCTGTATGTTCACTCTATATGTTCAGCCTAATACTGTATAATCACCAGCCTCTTATGTATTAATTACAGCTTAGCTTTACAATTGGGATGAGCAGAAAAGTAAGCATGAAATCAAAGCTGGATTTGATTAGCATACTTTGACAGGATCTTTACCAGTCAAGGGTATCTTTAATATTGTATTTAAAGTGTGTGCATCTGTGTGTGAGGCGGAGGAAGAGACATTTCGGCAGACTCTGGTAGCATAATAACAAACTATTGCAAATCATTACCAATTTGAAGATATTTGAGCTATTCATAGAGTTCAATGGCTTTCTCAATCAATTTGTTTTCCTGTCCAATGTCCTCCATTCCACCCCAAAAAAATATCTGCTTTTCCCCTTAGAAACAGATTTTTTTTGATGATCATGACTGAAAACTTGTCTTTCTCTTCTTCCCAAAAATTTAGCATGATTTATTGGTGTAAGGAGTCTAATGGAAAAGCGAAGAGGACAAGCAGATGAGACTCTCGCAATTTGACACAATCATTCCATATTAAGAAAAAAGACTATACATCAAACTTCATGTCGAAATACTGCATTTCTTTAGAACCTAGTTCATGAAGCTAGATCTCACACATTCTTAGTTGTTTTGGGTTTGTTTTTTTCCTAATTCACTGACCCCTTAGAATTTTAATGTTTTGGACTGGCCAAGATGGAGGATTTTTCATGGCTGATCCTTCTATCACAATATGGAAAAGCTGAAAGCATCCCCAGACAGCTGACTGGAGAAATTAAAAATATCTTCATAATAAACTGTGAACAAAAAAAAGGGTACAATTTCAACATTATTCCTTTCATAATTCCTCTGTATGATTTCTGTGACAAATTGTCTACTGTATTTGTTTAGCAGCAACAAAACAGGTGGACATTTTCTGAGATTGTCTTCAGGGGCCTATACCAACACAAGCAGTCAGCTCAGTTTAAGAGCATGAGACAATTTTTTTGGTATAGTACAGCCACACATCATCCCTAGAGGCAGTTTAACCTCAAAAACTTCTATGTGGAGATAGGTGGAGCTGCCATGAATGGCCAGGCTCCAAATCTGTTGTCATGGTAGGGAGATCCTTGTACTCCATGGTGTCTACATGCTTACACAAACAGGGAAGGCCTCCAAGTTATCAAGACCCCCTCATTAGGATGAGGTGGCAAGGAGATTGAACAGGCTCTTCCGTAGCCCAAAAGTGGCTGTAATCCATATTTATCTTCTGTGTGTTTTAAATTGCATAGGAGATGCTTTAGATCATGGCCAAAAATTTATGTCTGAGTTGTGGCTGGTCCTAATAATGTTTTCGTTATGGAAAACTGCATATGTAACTGGAAACTCCCATTTAGGTCTCAGTTTCTTGGAAAGAGGAATAGCCCCATATTCACTGCTTGTGCAGTTCCTGGCTGCTGAAGTTGTTTGTCATTATTACTGGGTAAAACAGATTTATTTATTTTTGGGTCTCATCCTGAATTGAACAATTAGAAGGAAAAAAAAAGAAAAGGTAGGTTTGAATGCCTTCTACCATCCGTGTGGTCTTCCAGATGGATTGAGCAAGATGTCAGGGGCTTTTTTTATGTCACAGAAGCCAGTGAAATACTCTGGTGCAAACATGAGTGTACCTCAGTGCTAGTTTTGTGAAGTTAACACACGTGATATGGACTGAACCAACTCAGCAGTGGCTGCTCCTTTCACGGATGCATTGGGACCTGCTACAGCTTCTTGCTGGCATAGGTTGACTCAAGCAGCATCATCCTTCAAGCCACATGTTTGCCTCAGAGACATGTAAACTCCTGTAGCCAGCCAAAGACTTTCTTGCTTGCTGGATTGCTGCTCAGTGGCAGGGGGGGTTGTGGCTCTCCCCTCTTCTATCTATAAGTGGCATTTCTTGCAAAAGCTTTACAACATTTTAATTCATTCTTCCTCAGATACACTGATATTTTTTGGGGCTATTTTGAAATTGGCTTTGGTTTAACAGAGGGACAAGCCAGGGAACAGCAGAGAGCAGAGGCAATGTGGAAAAGGGAGGGAGACTATGTTGTGATGGTGAAATAAGGGAAGCACTCCAGACTAAAGACTTCAGACAGGTGTGAAATGACACTTCTGGCAGTTTTTTTTTATTTTTTGGTTTTTTTTTTGAGGCTTCCCCGTCATTGAAAGCCTGATGGGTGAGTGGAAGTGAGCAGAGAGGAGCTTGATCATCTTTGTTCAGTCCTCCAGAGGACAGCTCCCCGCAGCACTGATGTGGTTTTTTTTTCTCCCTTGAAGAAGCAGCAGCAGAATGTTAACAAGCTTCATTTTCCATTCCCAACAACTAGGAAGCGACCTTTGACCGCTTTCCTGGCTGTTTATGTTCTTGATGCTGATAGAGCCAGATTTTCACAAGACAGACCTGGGTAATTTTCATGGCAGCCACACTGTTGCAAACCAATTAGCAAGCCAGCTTGATAGGGTAAGGTTGCGGAGATGCCCATGGCTACTTTAATAAAGTTTCTTGTGTATCAGTATGATACTATTGATTTTTCTCCCTTGGGACCAAAAGACTAAAGTTCAAGCTCTGTGGCAGATAAAGTGAAAACTGTGGAGATTCCATACCATGAATACTAATTTAACCTTTTTGGGAAAAAAAAAAAAAAATCTTATATGCAGGCTTCCTTTGGCTTTTGAACACATTATTTAACATTAATGCAAATAAAGCTATGGCTGCACTGATGATTCTGCTGGCCTAAAGGTCATCAGACCAAGTCACCAGCAGCAAGCGAGGGACTTTGCAGAAACACATAGGAAAACAGGATTCCCACACACAGAGGTAGGCAGGGCAAGCATCAAAGGTGAAGGGATGTTGGAAGTACAAAAGCAATGAAAATGAAGGCCCCTGTGCAAGTCACTGCCGCTAGAGTTCCTGCCCATCAGTGAAGTCAGAATAGACATTGTGGAGGCTATGAGCCCACTGAGAGGTGGGTTTAAGCCACTTTGTCACCTTGTTGGCTTAAATCTCTTCCTGTGAGTTATTCATTACTTGGCTGCAAGAATGGTACTTACAAGGAGTTGGACGGGGAGGAGAGACTGTGTCATATCATTGTCATTTATCGTAACTGATTGTCTGATTTTACTGGAAAATGACTGGGAGTTGGCATTGGCTGAGCAGGGGAGGGAAGACCATGAGATGCAAGGGTCCTCTCCTCCATGTAAGCCAGCAGCCTCCTGAAGCACCAACAAAGCTGGTGGTTCTGGGTTTCTGTGTCAGCTCTGTGTGGACTAGCTTTCAGCTGAACCCAAACTATCAAAAGTCGTGAGCTAGATTCCACAGGTTTTGAGAAAAGTGGAGACAACAATAACAATC
>JAOQGH010000019.1:4647485-4685025 GCA_025769975.1 Gallinago jamesoni | reverse complement strand
CAGCTGAACCCAAACTATCAAAAGTCGTGAGCTAGATTCCACAGGTTTTGAGAAAAGTGGAGACAACAATAACAATCTATAGCATGGCTTAAAGAGAAAGGAAAAAAAAGGAAGAGATGGGAGCTTTGCTGTAATGTAATGTTTTCATGACATTTTGTAGGCTCCCTCCCAAAACAGGTTGAACCCAAAACCACATTTTCCTTCACTTTTCAGTTGCAGAAATACAGAGGAATCCAAAAAGATGCTTGTTTTGGACAAACAGGAACATTTTGTTTAATGTGATCCATTTATTTTTCATTCTGCTGTCTGAAAACTCACTTGCCTGAGCTCTTTTCCAAGGAAGCGAATTAATCCTGCGTTCTAATAAGTGTTTCAGTAGGTAACTGGTTGGCGAAGTGCCAGTTTTACAATCTTATAGTGCTTAATGCCATTAATAACAATCATGAACTCTGTGGATTTGAATAATTCCTATAAGATACTGCTTCCATAAACAAAAGTCAAATTGACAGCTGCTGATTAATTCTGCTCTGTATGTTTCATTCTACTTTGTGGCTGTTTGCTGTGGATTACTTTCTCAAATTTTGAGCATGAAATGCCTTCCAGAGTGAATAAACCCATAAATTTGTGCCTAACATAGTCTTGCATTTGCCTCCACTGCTTTAAGTTCAGAATTGTCAAAAGGAGTAAATTGGCTTCATTGACTTCTGTTTTGCCTGCCGTTGAGAAGCACAAAGTGAGAATCATCTTCTGGCCTGTCCCCAGTCTCTACAATTGATGGGAGGCTGCCGTTTACAAAAGGCAGTGGAGGTCTCTTTCATTTCTTTTATGAGACAGAGAGAAGGATTTTATAGCCTGTGGCATTTTGGTGAAAGGATCGTGTACTGCCTGCTACATGCCACAGAGCTGTCTCTGCAACGAGGCACGCTACAATGGGTGTGCAGGAAAAACATACAGGAGTCATTTATTCCACCTGTCTCACCTACCTGCAGTATGAAAGCTGCCCGTCACCCTGAAATTTGGGAGAAATACAGAAATTCAGCAGCTGCTTCTGAAATAACAAACCATACACTGTCTGTTACATAAACCTATGTATACTCTTTTATAGTGCACTCCTCCACTGAGGGTACACAAACTGGGAGCAAGGTGGCATCTTTCATATTTCGCTGGCCACACTGGCAAGGAAGTATATGACATGACATATTTGGCACACCTTCTGTAGATTTATTCTTTTGGTTTGCAATCACATCTCGGGTCCTGAGAGGCAGGAATCAGTGCATTTGGCACAGGGTGAGCTCTCAGAGTAGAAGGGGACTGCTCAACTCAACAAAGAACTTTGACTTGGACTTAATGTCTTGAAACAAAAATCACCGGCATCTGCACCAAGAGCAGAGGGGAAGGAAGTTTCCTGCCTATCACTTTGGATCTCACTCTACATTCAGGAATTAAGGTTTTGGGTTTTTTCAGGAACATTTCGCCATGCTGGGATACATCTGGTGTGGGGTGGCTGATCTGCTAATCCTCTCCAAAGATAACTCAGGAGGGTCTGATGAAATATAGGATACCATGAAATGGTATTAAAAAGCCTTTTATTTTTCAAGTTAGTGCTACAAAGATGACGAGGGTCCTAGAGCATCTTTCTTATGAGGAAAGGCTGAGGGACTTGGGTCTTTTTAGCCTGGAGAAGAGAAGACTGAGAGGGGATCTGATCAACACCTATAAATACTTAAAGGTTGGGTGTCAGGAGGGTGGGGCTGGTCTTTTTTCAGTGGTGCCCAGGGACAGGGCAAGAGGAAATGGGCACAAACTTGAACATAAGAAGTTCCGTCTAAACATGAGGAGGAACTTCTTTCCTGTGACGGTGGCAGAGCCCTGGAAGAGGCTGCCCCGAGAGGTGGTGGAGCTTCCTTCTCTGGAGACATTCAAGACCTCCCTGCACATGTTCCTCTGCAACCTGCTCTGGGTAGACCTGCTTTGGCAGGGGGTTGGCCTAGATGATCTCCAGAGTTCCCTTCCAACCCCATATCATTCTGTGATTCTGTGAAGTTTCTCCTCTTCTGTTTCCAAGCATGGCATAAACTTCTTAGAGGTGTTTTGGGGCTGTTAAAAGGTATGTAAAGCTGTACTTGGACCACCTACAAATGGGAAAAAGAAATGCTTGGAGCTGAAAGAGAAAAAATGAACGTGGTTCTTCCTAAACATAACATAAACATGTGTGGCATTTGCCGACTGTTGATATTGTCATAGTGAATTTAGAGGGTGCATAAGAACAGTGAAAATCCACAAAGACAGGACTTCCATCTCAAAGTCCCAATCAGCAACGTTGACATGAACTACCTTTTACCCAGAGCACCACCTTTCAGTGCAGGTGCTGTTTGCAGCGAATATGACAGAAGCACACCCATGTGGGAGAGATGATAGAGTAGACAGAGGCACAAGTCTTCCTTCTTTCTCTAGTGTTATGGTATTCAGCTATGGGGAACAGATATTTAGGTGTAATGAAAAGGAATGTACCAACATTTAACAGGGCTCTGGTTTCAGTACTGGTCAGTCCTTTCTGGATAGTGATGATTAGACACTAGGAGAGAAATTAAGAGTGGTCGTATCATTCTGTGATGTTTCCAGGTTGTTGAGGGACATTCTGGGAGACTGCTCACCAAGAGCTATATGTCCTTCCAAACTACTGGGAAGTCAGCACAAAGGCAGTAAAGGGCTCAGGAGTGGTGCAGAAGGCCACTTGAGACTGATGAAAATGTATTGTGATCCATCACCCACCTTGTGCAAACAGAGTCTTGTGTTTGGGCCTTTGCTGGCTGGGTAACTTTGGCTAGCACAGAATTCAAATGGAGCATCCAAGTCACTTACAGCTTAAGGTAAAGCCAAGGGAAGGTCTGCCTTTAGCAATGTATGTGTGACGTAGCTGAAACACATGGCAAATACTGTCTAGGCTGGCTCATTTCGTCTTGATTTGCTACAAGCACCAGCAGGTCTTTTAGGAAATATAAGAGCATGTATTTTTATATTCCTGGATTCTCCTCTTCCATCACCACCAAGCAATGGGGCAAGATAGACAGGTGCCAAAAAAACAGTCTGCCAGTAATAGGGAGAATAGGGAGTTGCTTGTGAGATGGCAAACTCCAACATATCTGTTCCATTTATATTACTGCTTTTTATTTTGCAAGTTTCTCGAAAGCAAATAATCAAAACAGAAAGAAGTTTAACTTTCCAAGTCATAAAAAGAGCAAAGATATATAGGTATCTTCATCATTTTGCTGAGGCATGAAGCCTTCTATCAGCCTGGATTGAAGGCAAAAATCGCTCAACATATGGACTCTGGCTAGGAGGCTGATGCTACCAGAGCTGCAGTTATGTGTGGCACACAAAGACAGATGATGTATACGGCTTACAGAGGTGGTGCAGGTGAGGTGTTTTCAGTCCGATGTTTTTCTCTGCAAGATTTAGTGCAGGATGTCCTCAGGACTTTGGATATCCCAATACACAAGACCTCAGTGCATGGGATTAAGCAAAAAGGCAACCTGAAATAAAAATAAAAACACCCCTTCCCCTTTCTCTCCCCAAATTTGTCAAATGTCTAAGCATTTCTGGGATAAAATCACTCTTCAGATCTCCAATGTAAATTTCTCAGCATGTTCTGGACAACTTTCTGTTCTCATGGTATTTCCAGGCCAAGCCTGCAGGCCCTACCTTTGGGTTCTCCTGACTGTTCCGATGACTGAGCGTGTTGGGTGGGTGAAGCAACATAGAAATGACAAAGATATCACACTGCACGGAGCACAGCAGGGCTGGTACCCAGAAATCTCAGTTCCTTCCTCTGACACTGCATGAGCTGGGCAAACCACTTCCTCTGGGTCTTTCTAAAATTTTCCTTCTTTGGCCAGAAAATAAACATACTAGAATATCTTGAAAGATTTTAGTATTGTAAAGATTTTTGGTGGGTTTTTTTCTTTAGTGTTGCTCTTGCTTTCAAGAAGTTGCTTGTGAATTCCAATGCCAAGAGCTGATTTTATCTGTACCCATTAAAGCTTCTCAAAGCACCAGTCAGAGGAGGGGTGTAGCGAATGTTTGACAAGGCAAATACTTCTCTCAGATTTTGTGTTCACAGGACACCTACCTGCTGCCTCTTTTGATATAAGAATAATAATAGTGTATTGATCTATTTTAGCACGGCATTGTGCTTTGTAATAGTACACGCTCTACAGAAGGGAGCAATCCCTAGACAGGCATTACATCCTGACGAACAGAGGAAGCACAGGCTGCTCTGAATTGAGAGCTGGAGCATGTATAAATCATGGGAACCCATATGAAATTAAACGGCTGACCTCTGTGCAGTTCAGAGACACAGTTCCCAGGCCCTGCCAATCCACCAAGATGGATTTCTGAGCTGTCACTCGAGTCTTTTGAAAACAACCTCTTTGACAGTTAAAACGAATTGGCAGAAGAGACATATGGGGAGTGTAGCTTCCAGATTGATGAGGTATTTGAAAGAGAGCAAGTTACACATGTAGGTTACTTATAAAGCCTTGCGATTCCATGGCTGACTCACATTTGTTGCCTTCAGCTTCACAGGGTGCACAAGATTCAGGGGTTTGCTTTCTCACTTTGGAAAATCCAGAACTGCAGCACTAATTACACAGACATGATGATGAACGGGTGCAAATCAGCCTCACAAGAACGTATTGAGAAACAAAACAAGTTCCTCTTTTCCCCAGAGAGACCCTCTCTTATTTTTCTGCCAGTGCAAATACTCCTGGCTGCCTCTTCAGTGTCATTGACTCAACAAGACAAGTTTATTGGTTTTGTTTTGTTTGGGATTTTTTATTTTAAAATTATTATTTATTATTAAAAAGATCCCAACTTGGGTCTCTTCGTACCTCAAGCATATCAAACCTGAGCTCTCAAAACTGAACATTGGGGAAAATGATGCACAACCTCTAAGGATGAAAATCCTTGTGCCAATCTTGTCTTCACACACAGGTTGAGGTGAGGTTATAGCACGTCTTTTCAGAACTCTAAGGCAGTTTTGATTCTGACTTTGACACTTGTAACTTTTGGAGCAGTGGGCAACCATACTCCACAGGAGAAGCAGGATCCAGTCCTGCCTCCTGGAAAGTACTGACAGTAGGAGTTTCTATTAACACTTTGGACTTCAGGAATTCTGTCTTGTCACATAGAGGAAAGTAAAAATAGTGACACAAAGCTTTTTTGAGGTGAGAAGAGAGCAAGTGGTCTTCCTGGCAACACGGCCCTGAAGTATTTGTTGTCCTGGGGCTTTTCTCTCTTCATGGCAATTTCAAGGTAGCTCTGGTCATTTCCAAAGCCCTGCATGGGATCAGCTCAAGCTGCTTGAGTGACGATCTCAGCTTGAGTGATCATATCCATGAAAAAATGCAGCTGTCAACTTGAAGTATACAGCTGCATGGAAAACGATCTCCCTCTCCCATGAAAATGTGAATATAAAAACACTTTCCTGAAAAAATGAAGATAAAACGTCAATCTAGGGATAGTTTCATGGACTGAAAATTTCAAAATGATATTTCAGCACAGGTCAGCTTGAACATTACCTTGTATTGATTTCGTTTTATCTTTTTCATTTTTGTTAATGTTGCCCCTTCTAAAAATTTAATTATACTAATGCTCTTTCCACTCAAGAGAGAGAAAGAAAAAGCCTGAAAAAAATATTGCTGTCTCTAGCTGAAAGGCAGACTGGTGAGTGCCAGGGAAAAAGCTTTCTTGGCAAACGCCTAAGCTTAAACCCACTTCCAGAAGGGAGGAGGTCAACCACAGTGTCTGGAAAGAGCAAATATCTCCATTTTTCTAGCCATTGCTTTGTTGGTAGGAGTTGTGAGGTCTTTGGGGGAAGGATGTCTCCCTGTTTGTGTACAAGGCCTGATGTAATGGTACATGACTGTACCATAAAGGTGACACAAACATACTCTGATTTTTCCTTTCCAAAATCTTGTTCTTTTGGGTGAAACTAAAGGAACAGTAACAAGATTAATAGGCAAGAACTCAAGGTCAAAGGAAATTCTGCTATGGATTTCAGTTAGAGTGGTGTTTCACCTTGTACTTCTGTATGTTTCTCTGAACTCTCAAGGCATCAGGGTAGCATTCATTACTCCCACATTAGATGTGGAAAACTAGGCACAAGGCACACAATTAATCCCTGCCGTGTACAACTTGGACCAAGGAATTAAGTCATTCCTATTGCAGGGAATTTGAATCTGTGACTGGCTTGCCAAACCTGCTCAACTATTTTTGGCCAAGATCAGTAAGATAAGAACCCGTTTCATTTGCCTGCATCTTCTTCCTCCAAGCAACAAATTTCTCTCATTTGGCATAATTTTTTTTTGCCAGGGACTTAGTAATATCAGCCTCTGTGGGTTTTGGGTACAAATGGACCAAATATTTCTGTGACATAAGTAATTATCTTAAAATTTGGTCCAAAACAACATATGCTTTTGGTAACAGATAATGAAGGATTTTTTTAAGTTTAAAAAAACCCAAACATTTCCAAAGATGCAAAATGAGAGATTTTGTTTTAAAACCTAAAAGATTTTTTATTAAAATCAGTCAATTTAAAACCAACAAGGTTTTCTTTTTAAAGAAGAAGAAAGATTAAGGTGCTGACAGAATGACATAGTTAAGAAAAGGGAAAAAAAAAATTGAAAAATTTTTTCCTATAAAACCAGAAAAACTACATTGAATCTGAATAATATTTTTTTTTTTCACCAGAACTTTTGGTTTCCCTGGGGATTTTTTGGTTTTTGGTTTGTTTGGTTTTTTTTCATTCCACTAAGTATGCCAAAGTAATTTGCTTTGGCTTGACTCAAGCTATTTTATTTTTCTTCCTGATTTTTTCAGAAATCCATCATTTGTCTGGTTCCTGTCATGGGTTTTCAGGAGGAAAGAAGGTTGACAATATCTAATGTATAAACTGAAACACTTTCTCCACTTTTTTTTGGTACCCTCTTCTGCCCAGTCATAAGAACAACTTTAAAGAAATAGTGGCCACCAGCTTATTTTGAAAGTCACTAGGGTTTTGGTTTTGTGGCTTTTAGGGGGTATTTGTTTTGGTGGAGGGGGTTCTGCAAAGACTTTTTTCAGTAAAATAATTGCAAAGGGTGTGGGGGAGGGAGGTGGGGAGGATAGATGAGCCCTTTTTTCCCTTTCATTGCCAAATGTCCCCTTGGTCTTATTATTGTTTCAAAGCTCTAAAGCATAAAACTGCATTTTTATGACTCCAAATGACCTTCAAAATTCAAGACAAGGCTGACTTCTGCTTGACTGTAATATTTTGGATCATTAATTTCACTAGATATATTCCAATTTGTAATTTTATTAAGTTTCAGAGCATAACCACTCTTAGTCCTGTGTTTCTAAATATGATGGGCTGTATGCTCAACCGGCACAAGCCAGCACAGCTTTAACCACTCGACACCAGCTAAGGCTAGGTGTGTATGTTCTTCCTCTGTCTTTGATTTCAACCACTGTACAAATAAGTCTTGCTGTGATGCATATTAAACATCTCTAATAGTTGATTAAGATATTTTTGGTAGGAAAGACCAGATGGTCCAGTGGATGGTGTGTCGTTATGATCCTCCTTGTCAGAATCAATTTGCAGAGCACAGGGAATATAAAACCACTTTAGAAAACGATGGTGGGATCCTGTGATCCGATGTGTTTGTTCCACACTGGACTGGTCTGCAGGGCTGTGCAACAACTGCCCATCCTACCCTGGGGGATCACCTTTCAGCAGGAAGTAACAAGATACACTGTACACTGATTTTGCTTTCTATGTTATTCCTACACAACTTAAGCATTTCTAAAGCCTGCAGCATCGTAGGCTCTGGTCACCACATAGTTTTCCCACAAGAGGTGGAAAACTGAGGGATGGAGAATGTGAGAGACTTGTGAAAAGAAAAGGGAAAAAGTTCAAAGCAAGGATTTGGATGAATGGCTCCTACTTTGCAGTAAATGTCCTAATCACAGATTGCGGAGCATGTGAAGGGTTGGCCTTTCATGGTCTCATCTGCTGGAGCGTTTGTGCCGTGTTTCAATAGACAACTGAGCCAGGGTAGATGCTGAATGATTCCATGCCCTGGCAGTTCAATGCTGTCTCTGAGCGAGAGCGCTCCTGCTCCACTCCCAGTGCCTGCAATTAACTATTTATCCAACATAAAACAGCACCTGCAGTGGAAAGCTGGAGCACGCAGAGGAGGGACTGAGCGTCTCACCACCAGGCAACCCACAGAGAGTCATAATTAATTCACTGACCTGGGAGAGGCAAGTTCAAATCGTCAGGAGCAGAAAAGGAAATTGAGTTGGACTTTTCACAGCATAGGTAAATATCCAAGCCCTTGGCCACGAGGTGATGGGAGATGGTGCCTATTGCTTAGAGTTATGCTTGGTGAAGTTAACCTGCTCCCTGCACCGTTCAGCAAACTGGAATAAAACCAATGGACCTAATGACTGCAAAGAAGCCTACAGAAATTAACACTACTGATATTGCTCTGAACCAACAGATTTCTCATGAAGACTGTTCTTGTAGTTTATTCTAATAGACTGTTCTTACAGAACAGCAGTTTCAAGATTAGATTGTCCTTAGAATAGTCAAATAGGACATAATTATAGGCTTCTGAAGCTGGTGGCCTTCATACAGAGAAATGTTTCTTGGAAGAAAGCTGAGTGGTTGTAGAAACTCTGCTAATCTGGTTGAACTGGTCATTTTGGCCCAATGAGCAGACATCAGACTATCAGGGCTGATAGGTTTAAATGTCGCAAGGAATTTCTCTCCTCTTCTCTGTTTATGTTACCAGGCTTTGGTATTTCACTAACAGTGGTGCTTCCTGACCAGTGAAATGTCTTTGTTAATTCTCAAGGGCTTCTTTTACAGAAAATAACAGAGGAAGCATTTCAAATGTGCATAAGTGTTTCAAATAAACCCTGGTTTTGTATATTTACTGGACTTCAGAAAGCGATTTATTTCCATGCAGAGATCTCAAAGCACTTTCCAGAACACTGTTTCAGGAGCTTGTTACCAAAGTGGACACAAGCAGTTAAAAAAGCTTCCCTTCTGAACCCCCATAGGTAGGAAGGACTATGTCTTGGAATTAAAAAGCTTCCACAGTTGTTAAGATTTCATGCTGGCCATAGTCTGTAATGATGAAGAGTTTACAATTAAAGCTGATGATCTGGAAAATAAGGAGTGAATTCAAAACTACTTTGTCTGAACAGAGTCTGAAATTATGAGAATATTTAGTACCTGGTGTCTCGTTCCTCTTCTTGGGTTAATCTGTAATTCTGCAAAGAGAAGAATGTGAAACAAAGTTTTTTTTTAAAAAAAGCAATCTTTCTGTGTCTATAATCAGGCTGGTTAGAAAAGTAATCATATAGCTGGCTATATGCAGCCAGATTGTGCGATAAACTGAATTTCCAACGTGGAACAACTTCCTATAGTTAAGAAAGAAGGTATTTTGATATTTCAAAGTATAAGTGAAGTTTTCAGCTTACAGCAACATTTGCTAGAGTAATAAGAATACAGAACTATTGATATGATTTTGCGCTATTCTGTTGAATTATATGGTATTCCTCTCAATCAAGTCTCCATGCCCATGTCAAACCTGTGCTACCTTCTGACGTTCTGTATTAATGGTGGAAGATGGTGCCTTCTATCAGCATGAGCAGAAAACCAGAGTGAGGTTCAGGGACGTTGACTCCCTCCAGAATAATAATTCTTCTTTCAGTGTTATCTCTTGCTGTCTGGTCTTTACCCATTCACTCTCCCACCCAATGGTTTCCACTATAATTCTCCACCTTCACCATGCAGCTAGATGGTGTCTCAGGTAGCACTTTATCACGTGTTGTAAGATCATCCTAACAAATGAGGTTTTTCACATCTCTTTTGTCTAGGAAAAAAGGTACCTTTCTATCAGAAAGCTATTGCAACAGTCTGGCACAATCTTCTCTTTATCAGATAGGTTTCCAAACCATCCAAACACTAAGATTTTAATAGAACCTTCACATTGGCATTGTGGGGAATGTAACTTACTTAAGATGTTGTTTGATGCAATGGCAAAAAACTTGTTCTTTATAGAACGTCATGAAGAATGTTATATTTCTGTTACTGATGATGAAGTCATTGGCAATTCCAGTAACTTTGGATGTTGCTGGGTTTATTTCTGTTATTATAAAAAGTATAAATATGCTTCATGACCACAAAAATTATCCAAAAATTTGTGTTAACAAATAAGCATCTGAGTCCTCCTTTTCCTCTGATTTTTCTCTAGTTATTTCTGGCCAGACCTTTAATTAGCAGAGTTTATCGGATCTATTCTCAGTTGCTTTCTGCAACGCTTGGCCATTTGCATCTGCAAACAGCGGGTGTTAAACAACACAGCTCTGATGTGCAGACAGTGATCTCTCACAGGTATGAGTGATTGTACAAGGTACCAGAGAACAGTAAATCAGCCCATCTTTGGACACTAGGCAGGTTAGCAGATCGTAGGTATTTGAGCAGCCTCCTAAAGGAAAATGTCCATAGGGCATAGAGTCATAGAATGGTTAGAATTGGAAGAGACCTTAAAGATCATTCAATTCCAACCCCCTGCCATGGGCAAGGACAAATCCCTCTAGACAAATTTTCTCAAAGCCCCATCCAGCCTGGCATTGAACCCCTCCAGGGCTGCAGCATCCACAGCTTCTCTTGGCAGCCTGGGCCAGGGTCTCACCACCCTTTCACCAAAGAATTACTTTCTAATATCTAATCTAGTATCTAATCTAAATCTACCCTCTTTTAGCTTAAAATCATTATTCCTTGTTCAATTGCTACACTCCCTGAAAAAGAGTCCCTCCCATCTCTCATGTAGGTCCCCAGCATGAAACCGAATGGGGTGCGACATGATTGTTTTGGTGTGTCAGACCTTGGATTCTCTGCTGCTTTTTAAATACCTGTTTTTCAAATACACAGGCTTCTGTGTCGATACACACAGCCACATGAATGTTCAGAAACTGCAAGCAACCAGATGAGCACAGCATAGGCAACTACTGATCAACACACTAAGTGGTTTTGCTCTCATTTTGCATCATAAGATGGATGTGCTAAGTGAATACATCCACATGACAGTAATGTAGCAGGTGCTAGCTCTATCTGGTGGCAGTCCAGGAGGTTCATGATGAGTCCTAGTGCTTGTCTCCACTGATTACCTTGCATCCCATTGGGGCTTAGCAAGCTCAGCAAGGGGGAGGCACTAATACTAGGACCAGATGAAGAGCTTCACCATATAGAAACCACTTTGTATAAGCATTACAATCCTTCTTTAATAATTCCAGTGGTATAATCTTGTATTCCCCAGTTATGCTAAGCTATTCCCAGCTTTTTCAATGCCTAAATGCAGTCTTTGATTCTATAGTTGAAGACACAGATACCTGGTTTGCTTTGTTCTGTCAAGGAATGAATCAACCTTCTGTTGGATGTGTCCTGAGTTCATACTATCTTTTTCACCCTAGTGTTTCCACCTACTATGCCAGCTGTTTGAGTCATCCTCTTGTTTCTGGCATCTGTCATGACTAAAACCTGACTGCTCATTAAAACAGGTGAGCGTACATCTCAGGCATGGTCAATTAGGGATGATCCCAAAGTAGGATCACTTCGTTGTTGCCATGTGCCTTCAAAACTAGTACCCGTATAATTGTCCTTACCTCAAAGAATGGATGTTCTCCATTGGAGGGAGGGCTTTGGATATGGATTTTTTTGAAGTCTATTACCCTCAGTCTATAAGCTGTGCCAGAGGGAGAAAATTTCCCCCTAACTGTTACCCTAAGCTTTCTTGACAAACTGATCTCAAGCTTCAGTTTGGAGGGAAAAGTAGAAACATGTTGCTCAGTTCGGACTTCTAATGAAAACGTTTATATACTGACACTCAGCCTAACTAATCTGATTAAAAAGATTGCTAGTAGAAAAGGTGGTCATAGAGGGGTGAACTAGGAATTCTCCCTAATATCAGCTGTTTGCATCTGTAATTCAAAGAAACTAGTAAAATGCACTAAGATTCACACGATGTTTCTCTTCTGCTTCCTAAGCAACTGGTCTGTTTAAATAACTACTTCAAATCCATTTGAGGGGGTTTCTCATTCCTCTGTTCTGCGCTGTGTCTAGGTTTTTCTATCTTTCTTGTTATCATTTTTGATTATTTATTCTTATTTATTCTTACTTTCAGGCTCACTGTATTGATGCAACAAGCTTGTCTTGCCAATTCATGGTTTCCAGAATGTCCCTCCAGTATTTTAGTTCTTTTTTTTTTAATCCATTGCTTGTGGATCTCATCTGGAAATGGATTGGTCATCTCTCTCTTTCTTGAGTCTCTCGCTGCATTAAGAGGACTGTCTTATTATATCATTCAGGTCACAGCTGCTAGTTGTTGACCAAAATGGTTGCCACACCTTCGATTTCTAAAGGAGATTATACTCAGTGAAGGATGGAGTCTGCATTTCATATTTTCTTTGTTTCTTCAGTTAATACAGGAAAGCATTGTTGACACTGTGGAATTCTCATGTAACATTTTTCCTCATATAAAACAGTAATTAATAAGTGTGATTTCCAAATAAATTTAGAAACACCAGCTCTTGCTTGAACTAATTTTTTCTGAATGAATCAGTCACTTAAGAAGCCAACCAAGGTAATCTTGGAACTGGAATAAGGCTTACTTAAGGTGTTGGGGGACCTTTTAATCAGTTTCTTTTGTGTTTTTTTTAAGTGTTGTCCCAAGCAACATTCATGTTTTCAGCCTAGCAAATAGATATCTTTCCAGAATAAACCCTTGGGGTTTTTTTAAGACAATAAAAACTATGTCTGTGCTTACTATTTAAGCTTTGAATCTTGCTTCATTCACATCATTTAGCCTGGTTTTGTAATGGTTCTTGCTACCAGGAGGCCTCTTCTGTGTGAGTCAGTCAGAGCTTATTTTACCAAACAGCTACCGTCAGCTATCACCAGCATTATGAAAACTGTGGTTTCATTTGTATCCCACCATGGGATACAGAATCTTTGAAGTCCTGAAACTGTATATATTATTTACTTTTTGATTAGGTGAATAAATAACTTGATTGAAACACTAGTTGTAAAGGATTTGGAGACCTTGGCAGGCCTCCAGGCCCAGGATGAGTCTGGGTTTCACGGCCACATTGTGCTTGCAATAACAGATAACCAAACACAGACTTACAGCAAGAAAGTCTAGAATGTGATTTTTTGGGGGGAGCAGGGTGAATGTTGTGTGAAAGCAAGAATTCCTCAGGAACTTTCTGGGTTGAGAGGTTAACAAGGTCTCACCGCAAATTGTCTTCCCCCTCACTGTAAAGCAGTATGTGCTTTACAGTGCATTACAGTGCAAGCACAGGGGCATTTTAAAGAAAGTCACTTTGAAAGAATAGAAAAGCATAGGAAATGTCTTCCCCATTTATCATTTTATTGTTCTTTCTGCTGTCTTTGGACCCCTTCTTGGGCTGTCTTTGGTCTGCTGGCTTTTGTTTCTTCTGTACCTCTGCTGCAAAGACAGTCTCTGATATTCCATTTTCAAGCGATCATTACAAACCACACACTCTCCACCCGGTCTGGTCTAGACCACTCTTCATCCTCTTGCTGCTTTGAAGCTGATCTTATTTATGCCCAGGGGTGTTGTTGCAGAAGCCAGATAAGAGATATAAGGGCACTGCAAGACTGCGCTTGGCCCCGGCTCCCCTGTAGTTCCAGAGGAACTCATAGACACAGGATGTTACGGAGATTGAAAGAAATTGGACAAAATTCAGGGAGGAGGTGTCTCTACTGCTTATACTTGGCTGGATACTACTATCAGTAGGAAAAATTGCACTACCCATGCTCTGTTCTTACACTGTCTCTAAAGTGCTTCTTAATTACTTCTTTTAGCGAAGGAAAAGTGGATTGCAGATCTGTGTCCCCTGTTCAGCGCAGAGCAGAGAAGCAGTGGAGGTTCCCTGTCAGCAGCTCTGCAGCCCTGAAGGAGCACTAAGTAGCTCTGTGGACAGTGACTCTTTGTGACTGAGCCAAAATGTTCCCTTCTCTCTCTTTGCTGTCCTCAGAAGTCACAAGAAATTGCGATCGAGAGTTTAGCAAATTGCTGTTCACTAGTACATGTAATGCCAAACGTTTCCTCTGCACTTGGAACAGTAAATTAGGGTGGCAAGAGCTGCTTGGTGAATGACATTTTAATGGAAACCACCATCATTATAGGTATCATAAACTGTCAGCATCTTTAGTTTCATAAAGCAATTCAGCCATACCAATTTTACTAGTGCTCAGTCTCGTTTCCATTCAAGTGTGAAAAGAAACCTCTATTAACTGCAGCTGAGGTAGTGTTGTACTAAAGTTGGTCCAGGCTGGTCAGAGATGCTCTTGTCTATATGTGTGCATGGGAAATCAGAGAGGCAACATCCCTAAGTAGCTTCCATATGGTAAATTCCAGCCATAGGAAGTGAGAGAATTAGGGGAAGGAGTTTGTTGTTTGTCCAAACACATGGGACTTAAATACAGACACGTCAGATATGCTAAAATCTTTTGCCTGACCTCTAGGGAACACACAAAATCACAGAACAGCTGATATTGGAGGGTCCAGCCCTCTGGTCAGCCATGGTCAGCCAGAGCACGTTGTTCAGGGCTCTGTGCAGTCAGCTTTTGAGCATCTCCACATGTGAAGGGCCTAGGGTCGTTCCACCCCAGGAACAGGAATCAGCACTTGCCTTTGCTGAGCTTCAACCACCGCCCAAAAACACAGTGTGAAATGTTTTACTGCTTGAAAATAAATAAATAATCACAGTAACCACTAAGCCGGAAACAGCTGGTGGATAAACAACTGGCTGGATGGCTGTACTCAAAGGGTTGTGGTCAATGGCTCAATGTTCAAGTGACTCCACCTGGAGCACTGTGTCCAACTTTGGAGTCCTCAACATAGGAAGGACATGGACCTGTTGGAATGGGTCCAGCAGAGGGCCACGAAGATGATCAGAGAGATGGAGCACCTCTCCTATGAAGACAGGCTGAGAGACCTGGGGTTGTTCAGCCTCAAGAAGAGAAGGCTCCAGGGAGACCTGTTATAAACAGCTTTTCAATATCTGAAGGGAGCTACAGGAGAGCTGGGGAGGGACTCTTTGTCAGGAAGTGCAGTGACAGGACAAGGAGCAACAGTTTTAAATTGGAAGGGGGGAGATTTAGATTAGATACTAGAAAGAAATTCTTTACAGTGAGGGTGGTGAGGCACTGGCCCAAGTTGCCCAAAGAAGCTGTGGCTGCCCCATCCCTAGAGGTGTTCAAGGCCAGGCTGGATGGGGCTTTGAGCAACCTGGTCTGGTCGGAGGTGTCCCTGCCCAGGGCAAGGGGGTTGGAACTCAATGATCTTTAAGGTCCCTTCCAACCCAAACCATTCCAGGATTCCATGATTCTATGATTAGGAAAAAAAAAACCAACAAAAACTAACAAAAAATCCCTAAGCATATTTTTTCTTCAGAAACATTTGAATTTTTCTAAGCAAAGGCAAATTCTTTTAGTTTTTGCTTTATTGCTCCCCAGGTGTCAAAAAATTGAAAATAAAAACTCTAGAACTTTTGCAGACGAGCACAAATGCTGAGAAAAAATGTAGTTGGTGAGTTTTTGACAAAGCCATTCAACAGGGTGACTATTGGGCTGTGGTACTGACCCCTCATCAGCAGAGTCCCAGTAGATTTGGCCATGCAGCCACGTCTCGGTGGCTTCCTTACAGCTGGCAGAAAGGTGTTGGCTCCCCACTGAGGTGCACACTGGCACCCCCTCATTTTTCCTTCCCTGCACTCAGCCAAATAAATATCCATATTTCAGTTTTTGCCTCATCTTCATTCCCCAAGGAAGTAAATATCCCTTCTCTTATTCTCCCATGATTCATCCACAAACCTTCCCTCTTCTAAACTATTTTATTTTGTCTTGTCTCATACTTGTTTATCTTGGGTGAAATCCTAACTTCACTGAAGTCAGTGGCAAAACTCCCATTGACTCAAACAGAGCCAGGACTTTTTCTTTTGTCTTGATTAGATTGTGGGTGTGTTTGCCTTGAATACACTTAATCTTGTCCTGCTTTAATTGTAGTTTTTGGATAAGGGCCATGCTGCATCTCTGTGCATTAAGCAGTGTGTAAGCATTTGCTGTTCTATGAGTCTTACAGGATAATAATTAGTATGAAGGATTTACTGCAGCAGTTCAGGAAGGTGTGGATGGAGGCAAATAAAGGAAATCAAACACAAGTTTCCATGTTTCAGCCTTAATACTTAGTTACAATGAAGGCAGAGACCACAGAGAGGAAAACACTGCTCCTGTTATTTGAGGCTTAGGGTTTATAAAGCACAATCACAGGGTTACAGTGCACTACAGCAGCTATTGCAGAGAAATGCTGATGCCACAGAAAGCGAAAGGGACTGGATGACTGCAGTGCAATAATAACGCAGACAGGCTTAATGCGAGGGAAAAGCAGCTCCTGTGCCAACGAGCCCACGCTTCCACCCTTCCAGCGGCGGAGGAAAAAGTGTGGGTTGGCAACCACAAAACAAAATGAAACAGCCCACTAGAAAGCAGGGAGACCCAAGCACGGGGCAGGAGGGCTGTGTTCGGCTCTGCCTCCCTGCAGCACGTCCACCTGGAGCAGAGCAGCCCAGCAGGGACAGCCCTGGCAGGCATTGCAGTGGTGGGGTCAAACATGGTCGGTCAAGTGCCACGTGGGGTCAACAGCCTCTCCTTCCCTCCTGGCGATCTCTCTCCTCACAACAGGGAAATCAGTGTCTTCTCCCCACACTTTATTTGTTTGGGATCAGGGCTGCCTTTTTCAAAGCTCCTTTCGGTGCAGGGAGGGACTTCCCAAAAGATAAGACTTCTTCCGTTGCCAAGACCATCCTCAAGGGAAATGATAGAAATTTGTTTTCTTGAGACCTCTGAAACTCAACTGAGGAGCATGTGGAGGGGAGCTGTGGGCTGGGTGGAATAACTAAAAATGTATATTCTTCTTTGTGTAAGGATCTGTAAACTTAAACTGACAAACTGCACAAGGTGCTGCTGCCAACAGCTGATAAGGTCTTCTGGAATAAGTCACATCTCTAAAACATTTACCCTCCACATGCTCCGATGTTGTTAGAAGTGAGCAGAGCCTGTCTTGCGACTTTTTGCCCAGCAGTATCTGATGAAGAAAACCTAAGTTTTTATCTCCAGGGACAAGGCAGTGATTCTGTGATGTGTTAAGCACATGCTCCTGACACAGAGGAATGGACTGGATGTGCTCAGTGGAGTCAACATCTAAGAGCTTTGTTCTGTTTTGTGGTCAGCCTGTCAGATATTTTTTTGAAAGGCTAGTGTTTGAGTTTATAATGGAATAAATGGTTGACAGACACATCTGGTAGGGTATGAAAGTGGAGGTCTTCCCTTATCACAGCCAGCATTAATGCTACCAGACTGCAGGACTGACTAGGCTAGGAAAAGACCTGGTAGAGTTCTCCTGGCCCAATTTGTCCATTGTCTTTTTGACCAGTTCACTCCAAAATATTCAGAATTGATGACTAATTCCTGCCAGAGAAATAATATTGATAACTATTTCCTTTTTTTAAAATCCAATTTTGCTCGATGCTTCACATTTACATGAACAGATGTACTTGCCAATCTCAGCTGTGCTTTCCAGGTGTTGCCAAAAGTACCAAGATACAAGAAGGCTCTATCAGATAAGAGGCAAATCTACTGCATAGCTCACAAATATCACTGCGAGATCAAAGACCTGAACTATATTCCAGCAGATGCCAAGTCCTAGAGCTGTGAAAATTAATAATCACTAGTAACTTATTTGATACTTCTAGATTTTTACATTTTGCTTTGACTTTCATTGGGAAACTAACATTATTTAACTGACATAACAAAATTAAACTTTTTTTTCATCAAAAACCTCTTGAGCTTCTATAGTCTTCAAAAATCCATTATCTATTGTGAACATTTCAATTCCACAGGGCTATTTATACATATATACAGATGTTGCTTGGTGGCATTTCCATTCCCCATTAGATGGCTTCAGCAAATAACTACCATACAGGGGGATTTTCAATCTGTGTATTTGAGTGTAAAGTTTGCAAATGAAAGTTTGATCTCAAAAACCCAGTAAACTTATTTTCCAGCAATATTTATGGAAACTGAGCCCAAAGAGGAAAGAGATTCCTCCAAGGGGAAGCCATGAAATATTTTCTATTGACTATGCATGGAAAATCTTTTTGAGATGCATGGTCCATGCTACCGTGCTACTCAGTGTTTTCAGTTGCTAACAGTTAAGCAACCTTCAAAACTGCACTATCAAATCTCACATCAACTTCTGTTTACCTGGTAGGAAAAAACACCACCAAAAAAAAAAACCACCACCAAAAAATTCCCAGTTAAAAATTTCAAGTAGTTTATTACAAAACTAATCATGAAGTGAAAATTTTTGTGCAGCATTTAAAATTTAGCAAGAAAATATGTCCTTTTTAAAGAGAAATTTTCAAACCTTGAACACAGAGGAGGAAGATAAGCAAAAATAAAATATGTTCTTTTGATTGAGATACTCAGGGTTGCAATACGTTGGAGTATGTTTCAACACAGTAACTTGATATATATTTGCTAAATTGTTTGGCACATTCAGCATGTCCCCAGGGAACTGTTGGAGGGAACTAGCAGTACATTTTTCACTCCTTCCCTGTGCATTAGCAGACATAAGGTCACACTAGTATAGCAAAGATGGGTGCAGCCTCAGGCTCATTAGCTCTCAGCAAGCTAGCCAGATGAGGCAGCGTGGTGTTTTCCTTTCATCATTCAAGCTTGAAAGGAAACTGTCGGCAGCCACTTGCTCTTAAAACAATGAAAATTTAGGTGACAGCAATCTCATTAGCTGAAAGGTAGCATTCAGTGGAGATAAAGATTTCTAGGTAAAGATTTCCCTCTTCTGTAACACATATGCACAAACTACAGCAAATCACATGCCTTGAATGCAAAAATCCACGTATGAGAAGAGCAAATAGTGCTTGTTAAATTACGGCAACTGTGCACCAGTGAATTATATTTCACAGGAAAATCAATGTCCGGATGACTGGCTTCCTTTCAGAATAATGTATACATCTTAGAAGTATATACATATTTACAGAGCAGCAGTTTAATCTGCAGCCTTTGCCACAGAATTGATACTTTCCCTACAGATGTTTTCTTTGTCTTGCACAGAACTAAAATGCAGAAAATGGAAAGGGATATAAATGTTGTTATACTCCCTTTTCCAGGCTTCAGCCATGATGAATGTGATGCTTGAAGATTAAATACCTTTTGCATTCCAATTACTGTATGTGAAAGTCTATTGACGATGTTTTATTGGTAATATTTCACTGATGTAAGCTTTTAAGCTGAGTGGAGCTGTATGCTTATATGGATTTTGTAAAGTCCAGGAGATCTGGGATTGAAGACATATTTACACTACATTTTTTATTTTTTGCTGTGTTTCTGTTCAAAACTCACCTAACATTGAGATGCTTTCCCGTTTATGTTATATAAGTAGTGGGAACCTGATGGTCTTGATGATCATTTCTGATTTCCCCGGTGGAGAAAAGAGGTTGGTTTGTGTTTTTCTTAGTGATGTTGTTGTTCCAAGGTGTGAGCAAACACTGGGAGAAGAGTACTTTCCCCAAGTCCAGCTGTCAGATATGAAAAGGCTGATTAGCAGATGTGCAAAAAAGCAACTACACATCAAGCTTCCTGCAAAAATTTCTGGCACTTCACTCCCTAGGACTGTTTTGAAAATCATAGATGTAAAGGGCTAGATTTGCCCCTCAAGTCTACATTTCAGCTTCTAATATATTTTCTTAGACTACCTCCCACTCACCGTATTAACCTCCCTCTAATGAGTCCCCACTTCAACTGTTGCCTTCCCATCTTTTATGATGTTCCCAATTCCTATCTCTCCGCAGCTCCATAAGGCACATTCTCTCTCCAGGAAGCAAGAATTCAATCATCTCCATTATTGTGATTGCAGTAGTGCTGATGAGTTCAAACTGCTTGTCAGCGCGACCATGGGAGGGTCTCTAGAAAATACCCCCATGGCTCAGCTGCTGTTAATTTACTGCCTGAGGTGCAAGAGGAAAGTGCCAGATGATGGTCTCCAAACCCCTTGTAGATGACCTTACTTCATCTTCTGGCCATTTATCAACCCTTCAATTTGTGACTTGATTTTGTCATCTAAGCCATCTTCTTTTCTTTAGCCCACAATTAATTCTCTCCTGATTGCTTTCTCATAGCCTATCTTTTAAAATGCTGTGGACCAAACCTGCCCAAGTCACTCTCTCAACACTCTTCTTTGCACTGGGACTTTTGCCAGAGTTTGGACAAAGAGCTGCAGCCTGTGGTACACTGCTTTTTGCCTAAAATTACTTTTTCCTATTTTCTTTTTTGTGGGTGTTTGGTTTTTTTAGCTTATTTAATATTTTTTTCAGAGATAATATACCAGTGTATAAAATAGCCTTCACGATCCTTTTGTATAAACAATAAGCATCTTGGACGGAGTTTGCAACTAGGGAAAGTAGGTCAAAACAATGTGACTAAATCATTCCAAAGCAATCATCAGAAAGAATCAAATTCACACCCACAGGGTTTATTTGAACAGATTCAAACCTGCCAGGGCTTTGGCATCTCTCGCCGTCTCTGGTACTTAAGGGCAGGATTCACCAAAGCTTTGTGAGTCAAGGAAACAAAACAAAAAGTCCAAAGCTTAGAAACCAGTTTTGTCTACTCTTTCAAAAAAGTTTTTTTGATCTTCAGAGCAATTTATATACAATTTTGCTTACCAGGTTGAACTCAGTAGCCACATCAGCTTTTTAGTGTGGATAGGCTTCAGATCCTCTGGAGAGTCTCCAGAAAAGTAGAAGAGAAATGGAAAAAAAGCCTTGGTCATTGTTACGTTCAATTTTTTGCAAACTAAACAGAGTCTCAGTGTTTTTCTCTGTTAAATACTCCTGTGAGACACCCTTCCCAAGTTTATAAGTTTCTCCAGGGAAAGGCTAAGCCCAGAGCTATCAGGCCATTGTCCAGTGCTCCACAGTGGCCATGCAGGGAGCATGGGAACTAGCAACACTGGGTCTCATGGCTCATCCTCCACAGGGCAAGTTTCTGTCTTCATTTTCTCTTGATTAAGCCTTGGGAGCAAAAGGATGTAATGTTCCTATAATCTAACAAGTGTCTGTGGACCAGCTAGTTACTGGTTTTGCAAAGGCTGCTGTTTGCTTTCTCACCTGCTCCTCCTCCACGGACCTTTCTGCTGAGTCAACAGCTTGACAGTGTTAGCCAACGCACAACATAATTTTAGCTTTTATTCAGCTTTTGACCTGCTCTGCAGCTTGAGGCCTCAAGAAGTGGAAAGTTGTACATCTTTCAGTCAGCATAAGTCTTTTGCATTTATACTAGACGAGAGCCTGAACCCAAATAAAAACAAAATAAAACAAAACAAAAAGAACAAGAAAAACAACAACAGCAACAATAAAAAAAAACAAACACAAAACCCCAGTCCTATTTCCCAATTCCTTCCACCAAATTTGAGCCATATCTCTTTTGATTTGAAACCAAACTTTGTGGTTGGCACCATTTTCTGCAAGGAGACAAAATAAAAACTTGGATACAAATACTCCTACACGTAGGAAAGTCTGAATCTGTAAATGTGTGACTTGTCCTAAAATTACATAGCACCTTTCCTTAGATCTCTGTAGTGGCAACTCCACAGCACCACAGTGTGGCAGCAGCCTGCAGGCAGGGAAACTGAGGCAAATATTGCCTAAAAGCAGAGAAAGGAAAAAAAAAGACTTTGATGACCCAAATCCTCCCTCACCAAGGAAGACAGAGAGAGTCCAAGATCTACTGCATTTCTTCATCAAGTCCACTGGGTTCATGGAGTTCATGCTGACAATTGACTTTTGCCAATCATCATTTTCACCTTTGAAAGAGCTGGTGAAGATGCCACTTCACAAAAAGCACTTCCCTAGGCTCTTCACTTTTTCCAGATGAAACATTTTCCAACCTAAAGTAACAAAACGAAGGGAAAAAATTAAAGGAAAAGGGTATTATTTTCTTTTTTAAAAAAGAAAGAGGGAAAAAAAAAAGAGCTACAGACCTTCTGTGAATCCCACCCTGTATTTCATATTTCTCCAGTGAGGCTTGCATTCCTTTATTCAGATTCCAAAAGTAGAGATAATTTGTTCCAAATGTTTTCAAAGGCAATCAGCAGCATCGACTTACATTCTTTCCAGGGTTGGGAGAAAACTGTGAAATCTTCTAAACACTAATGGAGGGGGGAGGAATGTGGGAGAAGGGGTGGTGGAAGAAAGTGAGAGGGGAAAATAAGGGGAAAGAAGGAGGAAAGGAAAGAAAAGAGAAAAAACACAGAAAGGAATATACTGATGATCTATTTGCTTATATTGTTACAGTTATGACTCCTTGAGCAGATCTGGAGAGACTTACCACTTGCCAGCAATGTATTTCCATTGGCAAGGTAGCTAGGAGCTCTTAGCATGATATTATGTAGCAGAGTGTGATTGAGAAATAGGCCATAAAATTATATATTTATTGCAAGACTGTCAGTGAGATTTTTGCAGGGAAGCTAAACATATAACTCCCTGCGTGTTGCATGTCTATTTTGTCTGTTAGAGATCTCTACTGAAGCACTCATCAGTCATTGTGCCGTCTTAGAAGTCTGGACAGATGTTACTAATGCAAATAAAGACAAAAATGCTGCAATTTGTCTTCCATTTAAACATATACACAAGCCACAGGGTTGTTGAATGGCTGCCTTGAAGATGCAGTGTGGTCTGTGAGCTGCTGAGTGGGCTCAGGGAGTATGGCCTGCTTTGCCACTGGGTCTCTGTGTGGCCTGAGACAACTCACTTAATCCCTTGCTTCCCAAACCTATAAAGTAGGAACAATAATTCTCGTGGTGTTTCCTGTGCAGGGACAACTCTAGGAATTCATCCTAGGCAACTGTTGCCTTCCCAGATCCTTGCCAGGTACACATCACGATCATGTCATTGACTCATGGAGCTGAAGAGCTGCTACCAAGATGCCAAGTGGTGATGGTCATAGAATCATAGAATCATCTGGGCTGGAAGGGACCTCCAAAGGCCATCTAGTCCTACCCCCCTGCAGTCACAGGGACACCCCCAACTAGACCAGGTTGCCCAGGGCCTCGTCAAGCCTCACCTTGAATGTCTCCAGGGAAGGGGCCTCAACCACCTCCCTGGGCAACTTCTTCCAGTACTCCACCACCCTCATTGCAAAGAACTTAATTGTTTTTTCTTCAGTTTAAACCCATTGCCCCTCATCCTGTCATTACAGGCCTTTGTAAACAGGCTCTCCCCAGCCTTCTTGTAACCCCCCTCAGGTACTGGGAGGCCACTATTAGGTCTCCCCAGAGCCTTCTCTTCTCCAGGCTGAACAACCCCAGCTCCCTCAGCCTGTCCTTGGAGCAGAGGGGCTCCAACCCCCTGAGCATTTTTGTGTCCCTCTTCTGGACCCACTGCATCAGGTCCATGTCCTTCTTCTATTGAGGGCTCCAGACCTGCACACAGTGCTCCAGGTGAGGTCTCACCAGAGCAGGACAAAGTGGGAGAATCACTTCTCTGGACCTGCTGGCAACACTTCTTTTGATGCATCCCAGGATGCAATTTGCTTTCTGGGCTGCAAGTGCCCACTGCCTGCTCATGTCATCGTCTGCTGGTGGCCTCTCAGTGCCAATGCATCCATCTCCCTGCAAGCTCAAATCCCATAGCAAATCCAACAGAGAAACAAGCTTAATCCATGGGTGTCTCTGAGTTGGAGACATTTCTCTAAGCCTCTGAAAGATTAAACATCTCCTCCTTCTTTCCCTGGCCCCTGCCTGCCCTCCCAAGCTGGGCATGGTGCCATGCATGTGATTTTTCCTCCTAAGATGGTTCCCACTGATGCAGCCCCACATCCCATGTTGGGATGCCTGTGAGCACTGACGGCTGGACCTTGTTGCTAGCAAACGGACAGTAAATGATTGGTGGTTAGGGTTTAATGGGCACGTATTAACTCTTAAGCTTTCAAAAGCTCTAATTAAGCCTGGCTTTCATTTGAAATCCACCCAAAGTGGGAGAGTAGACCATTTGTTTTTACACAACTGAGGAATGTGCACTTAACTATCTCAGGAAGGAAAAATAAATGAAAACCACTTGGAAAGTTGGTGTACTCAACCTGTACTCCTTCAGCCTACTGGAAAGTTTCTCTCCCCACTGTAGACCTGGGCTTTTGAACAGCTACAAGAGATGGCTGGTGTAAATCTTGAGTTTAATACAACATCCATTGCAAAAAGCAGCAGGGCTTGGAGAGTTTTAACCAGAGTTTTTTTACTGTCTGCCCAGTGCCGACAAATTTATCTGATCTGTACTTTTGTCTCATAATGTGTCTTTGCCTCTGCATTCCTGCTTCCCAGAGGTCCAGATCCTAAATAAGACAAGACATCTAGACAAAGCTGTGCAAACTCAGCTCCGTCTGACTGTTTAGACAGGTTTGCTTTAATCATAAACAGTATAGCAAATTAATGCTAGCCGTGCTGCATTGTTTTAATGCCTACACGCTTTCTGCTCCGTGCCCAAAATAGTGCTGGTATGTCTTCTGCCAGGTACACTGGCCTCTGGGACATTCTCCTACAGCTTGGAGAAACGTATGTTTTGAGAGATGCTAAAGGGACCCCAGTTTTAGGGGTCTGGAAGAGACGTCAATGAGAAGTCTGGCAGTTAGTCTATGTTTGTAGTCAGATGAAGAGAGTTCCGATTGAATTGCTTGTGGGCTCACTGAGCTTTCCCCTGGGGAACCAGTGTGTGTGCGTGAGGTATGAGATTGTGAGAGTTTTCTAGCACCCACACCAAAATTGTGGAAATACTTAGAGAGGTTTTAAAGTTAAGATATGAAATAAAGCTTGGTAATATTATGAAAATGAGAAGTTTTTCATGAAAGCATTAGATTTAAAACCAGAAGAAATTGTTTAGTCTTCAGCAGCAACTGCAAAGATTATGTTTCGATAAAATGAAAAAGGAGCAAAAGAAATTGAAAAGAGTTTATGGTTTATTTATTGGGAAAAAGAACATTTTTGCTACATTAAAAGACAGCAAATACCATCAATGAAAAGGAGTTATTTAATTGTGTTACAGAAGGAAGCCCTGAGATTTGAAAATCCATACCGAAAAATATCCTTCACAGGAAGGAATTGGAAACTGGGAGGAAGAACACAATGAATACTGAAATTAAACTCTCTTCATCAGTCTGAGATGCCTCCACCTAGGCAAGAATTTGATAAGTAATTAAGCACTAGATGTACAACGTGCAATAAAAAAAAAATAAAAAATCACTTAACTGAGATTCAGTGATAAGCTTTTGCTCCAGCATCGCTGACAGGAGCCTCTATACCTGTTCCAGAGACAAACTGCGCAAGCAGATTTTGCCAGAACAGATTCATTTCTCACTCTTTCCACCTAGCTGGGTGTAAAATATGTAAGGAAATTAATACACTCTGTTCTATTTTGTCTGCTGCTTGCACATCCTGCATAGAAATACACAGAAGCACCTGTGACTTGTCACTATCATTAGAGTCTGGGGTTGTCTAGCACATTCCAGCACAAGACCCACCAAAAGGTAGACTGCAGGGTGTTCTAGAGATAAATCAGAGATTTTTAGGATGGGACACAGGGATCTGGAGGGTATCTATCTTCCTGCTAGTGACTTCTCGGTAGTCTGGAAAGTTCTAGACTCCAGTTTTCACAGTTTTCACACACGGTCTCCAGTGTGTTGGTCTTGAATGTCTCATTCTCTGGATCTTCAGAACAGGGGCAGAGCTTGCACGTGCATTGAGTAGTGACATGCAGGGAATACTGCAGTTCTGGATGGTCAGTATTTTCAAATTCTTTTCTAGCCACTCCATTTTGATACAAAATTTCAAAAGTCCTTTCCTACAGTCCTTTTCTGCAACTTTATTGTATTTTCTAAAACTAGTAAGAAAATTAAACAGAGGAAAGAAAAAGGAAAAAGAAGAAACATTCAACTTTTCCCAATCAGGCACCTTCACACCTTCTCTGGAGCACCCAGTTCCTCCAGCTCCTGCCTGAGACAATGTTTGCAATTAGCTTCCCAATAACACTATCTGGAAGAGCATCAACCTTACTATGTTTTCACACCCAGGCCTCAATATGACCATGAAAGCAAAACAAGGCAATTTTTCCAACCACCTGGCAAGTTTCCCCGGGATTTCGGAATTAAAAGAGCCAGTGCAAGAAACATTGGCCTGATCTAACCACAGCTATGCTGTCTTGCAGCCCACGGTGAAAATGTCCTACAGTTTTAACCACAACCAGAACTTCCTTTTGGGCAAAGTTTTTTTTCCCAAGGTCTTTTCTTTGGAAATTTTTCTTCATATGGCATTACCATGCCAGGTCTATTGCACTCTGCCTCCAGTCCCTCAGCATTGCTGCCTCTGAGCCATATTGAAACTTTTGAAGCAAGGCGAGGGTAAGGCAGAAGCAGTCACTAGGGTTCAACTCTAAGATGAATGACCATCAACCCTAAAATAATTTCCCCTTTCTCACTCAGTCACTACAGCTATCTTGTGGTCCTGGTAAACCAAGAAACCTTGTGATGGGCCACTTGGGAAGTTGTAGTGCCATTCACCCTCATTTCATTTTAAATGACCTCAGGCCTCATCCTGCCATGACAGTACTCCTCACCTTGGTTTAGGTTGCAACCACGTGTCCTTGCAGGTATTTTCACACCACAGACATTGGGCCAGATATAGCATCCCAGTCAAAATGTATTCTGAAAACAAAGCAGATTCTAGCACTTCATCCTCTGTCTTCCAAAGAAAATCTGTTTCTGCAACGTATTTTAGCCAAATGTCTGGTGAGACTCTGGGACTGGTTAAGGGCTAATTCATACTATGCTGATGTCTTCCCCAGTGACTTGTTCAGTCTTTCCTTTTTCATACTGTGACATGATGGAGTAGCTGCTCAATATGTGCTGCTATGCCAATCTCCAGCATGGTCAGTGGCATCCGTGTTTTCACAGCTCTGGAATGACATTCAGAATGGCTTTAAGATGTGCTTTTATTTTGTTATCATTAGTGTTATAATAATGATAATACTTATTACTCAATACTCAAAATAGAACACTCAATACTTAGATATCTTGCTTTACTTAACTGGCCCCTTTAAAGAACCTTTCTAAAGATTGACTTTATTGGCCACTTCGGATGTTTATGACACAGTTACTACCAAAAATGAAATCAAACTATTTGCTCATGTGGACAGGCTTCTGAATGAATTCCAGCATCCCTGTATTTTCCTGTCCTCCTGTTACTGTCTCCATCTTTGATGGCTTTGGGCTATCTTTTCTCTAGAACCATGTGAAAACCAACTCTTGCAGTTTGGCTAGTTATTCCTGTGTCCTCCACAGATTTCTGTGTTTATTAGCAAAATTCCATGACTGGTTTCCCCACTGACTACATTTGAACACAGAGCTTTCTACGTCCAAACCATATCTCTAGTTGGTGATCTGCAAGTTCGCACAAGTAGCTGGGTGGTGCTCACCAGGTAATGTTGAGGCTCTGTCCTGTCCAACCTTGGGTTTATCAAAGTCTCTTTTGGTTGTGTCAGTATTTTATTAAGTCATTCCTGCAAATTTCGTTTTTCCAGTTGCCCATTTCCCTCATTTATAGACCAAAGTTCCTTCTGTCAGTCTACCACGGTTTTCATGAGCCGAAGTTAAATCCCCTTATCCAACACACCTAAACCATGTCTCCCAATATTCCTATGCATTATGGTGACCCATTTCCATTGTGATAGCTCTTTCTTCTGCTATGATTAGACTGCACTAAGGAATTCTTCAAGATCTTCGGTAAATTTTGCAGTCTCTACTGCAGTCCTGGGCCTTATTTTGCTGATCTTAAATTGCCACCTCCACTAGAGCTGAGACTTTTTTCAACTGTCAGTGGGTCTGGGGATCTGATGTTTAGGCATGTCAGGAGGACTAGTCTCCACAAGCTCTTTGCAGGTTCAGGTGGGGTCTGCTTGGGTGTGCACTGGCAAGCTGAGATGAGCCCTTGCCATCACATGCCAAACAAAGGGCTTCTACCATATTTGGATAATGCAGCTTCTTTCCTGGAGATACAGCACTGAGATACCACTGAAGATGAGCTAATCAACTTGGCTGCCCGAAAATGCTTCCCTTCCTTCCCTCTCTCCCTTGTGCAGTTTTTATCTAGTCTCCAAGTTTCTCACTTGGACTCTGAAATTAAACAGAAGCAAGAACTCCCAGGGAGTTTTTCCCACAAAAATAATTGGCTTCTGTGTTACTCAGGCTGGGATAATCCAGACTTTCTGTTCCAGGTCTCTGTTGGTTACAGACAATGTTGAAGATATATATGCCCAGTCTTACCAAATCTTCCAACTGGCCCAGTTCCTCATCCACTGACTCATCCAGACACGCTGGTCTGCAAGCCTTTTATTCGTGTCGGAAGCTGATGTTTTAAGTCCCTGAATCCATGCTGCAGTGCATCTCAGGTAGCAAATGCAGATCAGGTCATAAGTGTCTTCATGCCCTCAGCTTTCACTTCCCCGATCTGCCTTGCCAGGCTAGGACAGGAGCTTTACCAGAATGGTCCCGCTTCTGCTCAAACTTTTCTCATCTTTTGTCTCAGCAAATATTTTTTTTCTTTCCAAACACAGCAACAACTCTAAGCTCTTTCAGGGGTATTTCCAGATATTCTTTTAAAGCCTTCTTGTTTCATCTTCAGCTCTTGTTTTGGTTATTGTTTCAGATTATCTGATCTGTGTGATCGTTTCTGGTATTTGTTCCAGCTTGGATCAAGAGGAATTACCAGTCTGCGATTTCTCTCCCTGGGAACCTGATCCCACTGCTGATACTGACATGACTCCTTATGTCATGGGCAATTAATCAGTATTCGGGGCCTCCAGAGCTGCTCTGTCAGGAGGCAACATTGCTACCGTAGTCAAGTAATGCATGAGTGCCATCCTTTTTAGTCATAAAGAATGTATGTAAAAATATGCCTCATTTTCACAGGCAGAGCAGGAGGCACCCTGAACAGTTTCCATGTTTCCAGGTATCTTTCTACAGGGCACTTCATCTTCTGGGCAGCTTTATAGGCTTTCCTCGTGCCATCCTCTTTTTATTTCTCCAGTTTAAACAACTGTTGCCTAATCCCTCCTCAAAACTACTATTGTACTTAACTGCATTTAGAAATTGAGGCCGAAATAAAAAACTCTGGCCTGAATACCCTGGTTTTCTAATAGTTTTTGTACATTCAGTGTCATGGACATTTTGTTACTGCTGTGTATTATTAGACTTAACTGTAATTTCTCAATTTTTTTTTTTTAAATTCCTGGTATTTTTACTGTTCTTTATTAACTGACATGTTACTGAAAAACTTTCCAAGTACCTGGCTTAAGTACTAAATCATCTGATTTAGTTAAGTTTCCACCTGCCTCAGACATACTTGGTAATGGAGTGTTTTTCATTGCATACCAGTTTTACTGAAATTCCACTGTAATTACACTTACAATATATTTTTAAACATGTATAATTACCCCTAAGTTTACATGTATGACTGGCATTATAAATACTTTGTTCTTAATGGCACAGAATTTAGACTGTAGTCACACTCGAATTATACTGACAATTTTTGTATAAGGTGTATACATATTAATGCACAATAAAACTTTTAAATAGTTACAAAGTAAGGTAAGTTCTGCACAGAGATTCTAAAAATAAAATTCTTTAATCACAAAAATTCATGACATAATTACCCTTAATATGGTTCTTTATACTAAATATATTTGTCAGAATCTTTAACATCAAAGCAATGGCAGAGTAGTATAATAAATCTGAAAGCTCTGCTAATATGGATGACCTTCCTTTTAATATGAATTTGTAGCAATTATAGACATAAAAAAGTGGAACAGTTTCATAATTACGTAAGACATATGATGAGATCACAGTCAAGTAATTATACTGTAGATTTTGCCTTGTGTTTGGATCCTCCTTTGGCCACTGTTTTTTTAATGAAAAGAGTTCCTTGAGACGTGGGTTCAAGAGTAAAGACAAGAGGCATTTAAACATACCATAACCTAAAGTAAATCAAGAATGACTTAAAAATTATAGAAGTCTGAATCAACACTCCATTATTTTTGCACTGGCATAGTGCCTCTGATGTTGATGGAGCTAAAAGGGTGTAAAATTGGTCTGACAGACTGGATATCAAGCCTTTCAAGAACAAGCTTATGAGGCTTTGGGTATTTCCTACCTTTGGTCAAGACAGCTAAGAGCTGCCTTTTCTCATGACTAAGAGCTGTTCGCTGACAGAACAGATATGGCTTTGATCTAACTATCACAGCCATTAAATTCCCAGTCAAAACCAGAACAGGAAAAATGGAAGTAACTCCAAAAAATAACGATGACAGAAACATTATTAACCTGTCTCATTTGAACTGGAACAAAGTTATGTTCAGGCTTGGTCTGAGATAAGGGCAACTGGCTGAGGACAATTTTTCTTCTAAAAGCTCTGTTTTAATGGTTGAAATTCAGCCATTCCTATTTATTCATCTTTTCAAGCTCTAAAATATAATAACCCATAAAATAAGCAGCAGGTGACCAAAAAGAGAGATACAGTGTTTAAGTGGACATGCAGAACTCCAAATGGAGTAGAAATGCGCATCTTAATAGATATTTTATTTGTTTCAAAATATTTTTGTTAAAAGCTATTTAATTACAGCAAAAATGGAGAAGTTAGAAGAGCAGAACCATGTAAGATGAAGGGAAGTGCGTGAGATCTGCTGTGTGAGAATGTCCTAGATAATGAGTGACAGCTGCGAGGTTTTGGTCTCACTTTCATTTTAATGGCATCCTCCAGTGATATGCACTGGATTTCAAGCCTTTGTCAGACCGTCAGCTCCTGTGATGATCCACAGAATATGGGCATTTGACAGGTCTTTAATAAACAGTTTGCTGCTGGGATGAATTGAAGTTCAGCTGGATCTACCCTGAGTTCAGCAGAACAGACAGTGTTGTTAACTCACCTTTATGCTACAAAAGAAAAAAGAGAAGGAAGTGGTAAAAAAATCCAGCCTTGGACACCTGCTATCTTTCCAGACACTAATTATGAGAGACCTCATTTTTGCAGAGGATCAAAATGAAGTAGCAACCTGCAGTACTGCATTGTTGCACCAAGAAAACTGCAACTATGAGCACTGGAAAACACTTTTTCTTTTTTCCTTGGATTTAAACCTGTTTGTGGTCTATTAAAAACCCTCTAGGGGAACTCAGGTTGATGGCTTTTTGGCAGAGATGGGATGTCAGGGCTGTCCTTTGTTTTGTTGCATTGAGGGTCTTCTGGCCTTGGCTCACAGAAACAATAATATATTGCTGGACATGGTGTCTGTATCAGGACAGGGGCAAGGCAAGAAACCACCTTGGAGATGGGATTCCTAAGGGAGAGGGAAGATCAGCAAGCCACTTGTGGCCCAACTGCCTATTTTAGACCCTGCTTCTTTCTCCATGGAGGAAGAGGAGAGGGTTGGAACTGGGCAATGTGGGGCAGCAACTGACTCCATCACTACAATCCCTTCCTTATCACAGCATAAATTGGAATTCTAGTTCTTTAGACTTCTCCACCCTACTCAAATATTCTTTCTCCATTCCTCTTCCTCTTGCTAAAGCAACGCGGTTTCCCAATTCTCCCCCTCCTTCCCAAATTATTTTCCTTAGTGGTGTTGTAGGCTCAATGAGAAACCCCGTATAGCTGTGGTTTAGCTAAAGAAGAGCTTTTCTGTTGTCATCCTAGTAGAATCAGTAGAGCAAAAGGAGGGTATGAGGGAGCTTGTGCCATTGACCACAAGCTTTATTCTGGAGAAAAGTTCAGATTCAATTCTCCCAAACATGAATATTCTTGAGATCTGGACTGGGTGCAGGTCATCTTATCTTGCCTCCTGTGTGAATATAGAAATGAAGACATACAGAGAAAACCTAAAGAATGTTGCTGGCATGAATAGGCATGGTAAGGAATTGAGCCAAAACTAGGAAGGGTGAGGTGATGTACCTGGACAAGACAGAACCTGATGTAGCAACTGTGATATCACTCAAGAAAGATCAAGCTTTGATATGCTATTTTCTGTGTTGGTTGTTGAGTGCAACTGCTCACTCAATTATCATATCAAAAGATGTTAATGGAGAATGTAGGAATTGAGAAAACTGCGATTAAAATGGAGGAAGTGTGGGCTCAGGTTTTTCGTTGAAAGAGCAATATGCACCAAAAATGTGACCTTTATAAAATACAGAGCCTTCCTCAATGACCTTTCTAGAGGGAAAGAGTTGGGAAGGAAAATAGAATTCATGAACTCAAGTGTTTATTTGTCTGTACACTTTGAGGTCTCACCCTTTTTCATACACACAAGGAAATACTAAAGGAAAAACAGGCATGCCAGAGGCATATACTCAAGTGACTGAAATCTTTAATGTGTATGAGTTCCTAATGGCCCCATTTATGCATAACTGGAAGGATTTTTGTCCTAACATGTCCTTTCCCCAAATATATCTGGGGGGATATTTTCCCAAAATATCTGGATAATGCATACAGTGAGTACAATTGAGAGTGACATGTTAGGAAAAGTTAATTAAGAATCACCTATGCTTATATAAGCAAGGAGTCGAGTATTAAAGTAGCCCTTTTGAATGAAATTGGACAGTGTATGCTAAGTGACAGCAGACATGTTTTGTTCCCTCTTCTATTCAGGCCGGGTAGCTGATTAGAGTTATCTAACCAAGCTGTTTCCTCCACTGTCTCACAGCACATAGCAAGCCCTGCTGCATGGCTCTACCATGAGGCAGCTTGGTGGCCTTGGTGGCCCTCTGCCTGGCCTCATGAGACTGAAAGAAAGAATGATGGGGTCCCAAATTGGGTAGTGTCTTAAGGAGAGGAGGTGAAACTTTCTTATTGCACTGAGGGCACTGAACCACTCTGCACTTACTAAAGGTCTAGCAATATGTTTCTGTTTTTTTCTGTGTGTTGTTGCATGAGTCTGGGGAGCTCCATGGAGCTCCAGGTCACTGCTTTGATTTAGGGGTGGGACCAGCACAAGGCATCGGCCCCAGGCTGCAGAGCTGTTCCTAGTACCGCATCCAGAAGAGTCAGAAAGCAGCGACAGAAAAAGCTGCATTGAGATACAATCCAATGAAGGTCCAAAGACCTGTGCCACTTTTCAATAGGAAAACAGAATTTCATTGTGACTACACACATGTTTTCCTCAAAACTAAAATAGCAGGTGTTTTCACTTCTAATAATACAGAATTCCTCACCTTACGAGATTGCTCTAAATATTTACCACATTCATCAGGCTACTAAGATAATGATAGAAACAGTAATTTACCTTGAATACTATATTCTGTGCTAGCTAATCCTTATGCTGCAAAAATGTCATGGCTCTGCTCTTGTTCAGGATTTTTCTTTAGGTAGTTAACAGGCTTTTCTCTTACGACGCCATGGCTTTCACAGTACTTTACTTACCCTTGTATATGGACTTCATATAATGTTAGGAGACTGGTTCTGAGGCTGACAGACATAACATGGGGAGAAGGGGAGAGACATAGAGTGTGTCCTGAGGGAACAGGGGAAATACAGGAAAATTCTACCTTGTTTTTTCCTCTCTTCCCCATTTTATTGCCTCTAGCAAAATGTTGTGAAGTTAAGGTGTGGTGGTGGGGAACTGCAGGGAAAGATGGGAGTCTCCAGGTCTTCTGAGATCAAAGAGAAGACTTTGATCTCCAACACAGTGCAATGCAAGGTCCCTGAAAGGTCTTCCTGCCAAGAGTTCAGGATATCAGCTAGGCACAGAAGAGGTACAAAAGCATGTTAGGTACTGCAAGTAGGGTACAACTTTTAAGGAATGGGGCTCAGATTAAATAGTCAGGACTGGTTTTACCAGGTATTGCTGACAGGAAGTGATCCACCAAAAAAGCTGAAGAGATGCTGAAAAGTTGAGGAATCCATAAAATAGAGTTTATTTAGAAAACTTAGATATTCTTTCCAATGTGTGACTGACTTTCTGTGAGACTTTTTAGCTTGGTACATACTGGTTCCGAGTAATTGCGGACATCAGGGTACTCAAAGCAAGTAGAGCTGGTGGATAACCAAGGTTCACAGACTCCAATGCCCAGAAGCAGCAGCACTTACCAGGTGTAGGTTCAGGTGCGCCCCCCAGCCTTATGTCCTCTCCAAAATCTCATTATTACTTAAGCGAAAATAAAACACAGCAATGAAAAACAATAAGCATTAGAGATTCAGTATCTTCAAAGGCTGTTGTCTGTTGGCACTTTTTATTTATGTGGTTTAATTTGAATAAAGATGGTGAATACCAATGGCTCAGCATTCCTTAGGCTCAGCTGACAACTCCCAAGAACACACATAGACTGACGATAAGAAGTTATTAGCATAATTGTCTTATTCTCAACCACAATCTTTGCCTCTTGTGCTCCAGCACAGCTTTGCACCATTATTTGTTGGTGTTTACTTCAGATTCAGCAGACCCAGATGACTTTGTTCAGAAAACATCAAGAGAAATGTGGCCTAATTGAAGTCAGTTCAGAAAAGGTCAGGAAGAATGATTAGAGGTCTTGAGAGCTCAGTCTACAAAGGAGAATGGAAAATACTGGAACTGCTTGGTTTAGAGAAGACTGAAGGTATAACGAACCCGAGACTGCTGCAAAGAAAAAAAAAATATTATTTGTTCTTCATGCCCCCCATCCACTATGTAAATATCGTAAGCTAAAAATGCAGCAAGGGAAATTTCAGCTAGACACTAGGTGTGCTAGTTATCTCCTTTGGTTCTTGGTGTCAGCATGATAATATAAGTAGAAGGATGAACAAATGACTGAGCTGCAAAGATCCAGATAGTCTTCTGTCCCATCAATAGTTCCTCAAATATGGAGAGGGATCAACAGGGTACCATGGGAGAATACTTCAGTGTCTGTCCTGAATAATCTTTGGCCCTTGAATACACAAAAGGATCCATCACTAGCTGTTAGTGTAAGTTGAGAACTGCGTGTAAAACATATGCAAATGTTATTGGTTATAAAAGTGAGAGAGGTAAGTACTTTAATGCCTTGCAAAAATGAAATAGCAAAACAAAAGCAAGCATTTCCTCTTCCTAAACTCCTGTAGAGATCATTTTGTTTGCCCATTGTTTTGAAAATGCTGCTTTTTTTGTGTACCTTTCTAAAGGTTCATCCTTTTCCATTGCTTCAACACAAAGTTCTGTCTAAGACTTTTTATGTTATATCTCCACCACGCATAACGCTTTCTTACATTTAATCAGTAGGGCCATTCACTAGTTCCTCACACCTAAAGTGGCAGAGTTATGGCATTTTTTATTAAATTTCAAAAGCAAGATATTTTTTCTCCCATTCCCACAGGGTATAGAAGGCATTCCCTTGAAAACATCCTCAGAAACTGCTCTGTTCACCTTCACCATTCTTTCCTTAAAATTCTCCCTGTTGTGAGATCTGCAAAAAAAATTGCTGTGCTTGCTAGTAGGTGATTTTTACTGTGTCTGTGGCTAATCACACTGCTCTGAACTATCTCACTCTAAGTATGCATAATCTCTCATGTACTTCTGTTTATAACAGTTTTGAAGGATTTCTTGAGGACCATTGACTGTCTTTTTTTGCAAGGTCTATTCTCACCTTTACCGGTTCTTTGACTGAACTAGAAAGTCTAGATTTCCCTTATATTCAATGGAGGGAAATGGGCACTTCGGTGCAAAAGCCCTTCTAGCCTAGGTCAGCTACCTAAGCGAGGTCAGCTGACCACTGTTCACTGGTGATTTCCTCTCAACTGTATCCAAAGGAACTTCTTGATGATGAAGTCAGAACAGCCCATAGCCAATATCTAAAGATTTCTGAGATTAATTATCTCACCTATATGTCTGTCATAATCAGGTCCCAAAAGGAACTTCTAGGAAAAGCTTCAGAACAGACTGCAATGACAGCCTGTAGAAATCTTTACCATCATAATACTATAATGAAAACAGCATTGCAAAAAAAGCCAACCACCCAAAAAAAACCTAACTCTGTGTCAATAATTCAGTGTCCACAAGCTGTAAGAAAATTCCTTTGGCAAATGACATCTATAATGTTCTTTGACTTGCTGCCATCTGTTATTGCTGCCTTATAATCAAGTTTGTTTTCAGACAGACTGTGCCTGATTCTTTCAAGATAAGGAGGGTGTGTATTTTAGCAGAAGTTGTGAGTAGATAGATGTGTAGCATGGGAAGGGCAAGAAAATAATTGAGCAGAGTTATATATATTTGCGTAACACTAGCTGGTTTCCAGAAAGAGGGATTGCAAGTCTTCAGAGGTGGTGGCAATAGTGTCTGTAATTACCTACTGAAAAGGGAAAGAGCTTGCAAGCTGGGACAACCTTTAGGGTGGAGAAGGAAGAGTGCTATTGAAAGGTACAGATGTCAATATCTATCCCTACAGCTCTGCTAATGGACAGTGAAATTAGTTTAAAATACTTATTAAAAGATAAAATTTTACTTGAAAATACTAGCTCTACATAAAAGTTTATGTTGAAGATATTATAAATATCCTTAGAGTGGCAAAGGAAATGGTTTGGAGACTTTGATATAAAGAAGATGTAGATACAAACAGAGATATAAATCAGAGATAAGAAGAGAGATAAAATTAATTTTTCATCTTCAGTCTCTCTGTGATACACTTCAATTCCTGAATAAGCACTGATTTCAGAAAATTATCAGAAATTTCATATACTTACATTGTCTTTTTTATTAAACTAAAGGTAAAAGTGTTAAAAGTGACCATTTCAATTATTTTATCTCTGCTTTCCCTAATGTTATTTTAAATTGCACAGCAAGAACCAGTGCTCCAGCATGTCTTCGTATTCCAAATTATTTGTGGAGGTCGATGATGTTTGACCTGTCTGACAGTGGAGGAGAATGAAACTATTCCCAAAAAGCAATGCAGTCATCTCCTTAGTATGCCGTAACAGGTCAAGCGGGTTGCGAATTGATGATGCAATGAGTGCAGAGATGGTGTGTGCCAGTTCACATTCAGCATGGTGCATTGCTATGTCTTTGGGAGACAGAAAAATGGGTACTCTCGTTTTGGCTTCAGGGTGGTTATATGTGGAATCAGAACAGGTGAGGCAGCATCAGGCTTCCACTGTTAGGCCACAACACCTTAAAAACATGGCTGTCCTCTTCCAGACTCAAACAAAGAGACTTGATAGCTTGCATCCTCACTAATCTGGGATCTCTGCACATCACAGTAAGCAACATCACTGACTTTTCCCTTCACCTTCCCTTCCCTTCCCTTCCCTTCCCTTCCCTTCCCTTCCCTTCCCTTCCCTTCCCTTCCCTTCCCTTCCCTTCC
>JAOQGH010000019.1:4580424-4647407 GCA_025769975.1 Gallinago jamesoni | reverse complement strand
TCCCTTCCCTTCCCTTCCCTTCCCTTCCCTTCCCTTCCCTTCCCTTCCCTTCCCTTCCCTTCCCTTCCCTTCCTTTTCCCCACCCGTGCAATTACACAGAAGTTTAATGTGTTATCCGTATTTTTATTAGCTCCAGGTTATGCCTGCTGCCTCATTAGCCCAGCCGTATAAGAACTGTCTCTGTGTCTCCACAGGTGCACAAACATGCACACGTGTAGATACAAGGCTCAGAATTTGCCATTACAGTGAAAAAAACAGCACATGCTTTTAACTGTCACTAACACCAAAGCATGGGACAGTAGCTAAATACAATATAGCAATGGTTTTGTGGGATCAACAACTACAACTAGAGGTTAATGTGTTTGAAACCCAGCCTCCTTCTCTCTTTAAAGGTGTGACTCTTTCTCAGTCTGTGCAGGCAGGGAAGTCTGTCCTTCCTGAAGGATGCCTGAGAGGGAAGGGCAGGAGGAAGCTCCATGTTTCCAGTGTAAGAGAAGGAGGTTTCATTGTCTGTATTGCAGACATATGGATTAGGGGAACATTTCTGCTGTGGGCAGGATCTTTATAGTACACATTATGGGCATGTTTATATGTTTTCCTTGGAAGATCTAACATTAACAACTTTGCTGGATGGACCATCAAATCTGGTGTGGTTGATTCTGTTTCCCTGCAGTCTTTCCAATAAAACTCCTTCAGGTTCATTAACAGAAGCTATAGAGTCAGGTATGGGTCTGCTTTACAGTGACAGGTCTGAGAAAGTGCATCATTTAAAAGGTAAATAGTTTCCCCACAAACGGAGCCCAGCAGCAAAGGAATTTAATTCATGGTATATATCCTAACTCCAAAGTCTTGTCAGATGCTGGACTGCTCTCTCAAAGAAAGAGATTAAAACCACACACTTCAGCCTGAAATGTAGTTGAATACATCAGGTGGCATGCTCCTGTATTCACAGGGGCTGAACAAGGAGGTTTGATAGACGATTTCATTCTGATGAGTGAAATCCCGACATCTTTGAAATCAGTAGGAGTTTTGCCAGGGGGTTTGCAGTGTAATTTAAATGCCAGCATCCCATGGCTCTGGAGATACCACAAGATAAAGTTTACCAAACTGTTTTGAAGAGTCCTCAGGCTCAATTGGATTTAAATTTTGAGTTTTCCTGCATGCAAAGCAGTTTTGCTTACCTTAGCAAGGCTTAAATGACTGCTGCTTCCCATGCTTAGCAGGAAAGTTATGCAAAGTTCAAATCATATTTCAAGCCAAACAAATCGGACTTTTCAAATTTAAAGTATCAGGAGGACTTTGGGTCACTATGCTGTAAACTGTAAATGAAAGAGCAGACCATCTCCTTTTTTTCTTTACTGCTGCAGCTCACAGAAATAATGATAATAATAATAATAAAAAAGCAACAGTAAGAGATACTCAGAATCGAACCCCAAACAACATGTCCTTTTCATTACAGAAAACCTTGGAAATAAAAGGTTACCCAACCCCTGGCACCTGCTGTTGATCATTTTCACACTTTAAATAAAGCTGACAAAAGAGATGAGCAATTTTGTTTTGGTCACATTCTAGATGTCAGTATCACTATTTACTACCTCTCAAAGTAATCAATTGAACTGGAGGTCCAGCAGCTCTCACTGGTTCTATTGATTGAAATCCAGAGCTGTGGTTCACTTTCTGTGTATAAGTCACCTTATATCCCTTTCTACAGTGACCTCTGCCTGGACACTTGTAGTGCTAGGGCTTTTGAAGCATGTATCTAGTGAACATGCATTCAATGTCTTTTCCATCCAATTAAAATTCTTCACTATCATTCCCTTTTATCTTGCCTTTGTAATTGGATTCCCAGTTTCTCAATTTTCATGGCAGCAAGGGGGAAAATGATAGCAAGCCTCTGATAAAAAAAAAATAAAAATTAAAATGTAATGATTTAATTCTGACTAAAGTGTTCATACTTTCTTTAACTGAGTTTCTGAAGGGGAAAAATGCTTCTGTGATCATGCTATCATTTTTCTATCTGTGCTGGCACCACACAGGCTTCCCTGTCCCAGGGGAGTGCTGTGGGATATAAGGGGGAATAGAAGGCATCGTGGCTCTTCATCATACATGTTAGAAGGCGAGCCAAAGCAGAGGAAACTAGAAGCACAAACCACATAAATTGACACAGAAAAAGACTTCATTAACACCACTGCTCATGAAGTTTTTATTATTTGAGAGTCCGGCAGCATGGTGAGTTGTTTCCAAGGCTGCTTGTGTACAAAGTATTTTCTGGTTTTGTGTCACTGGCAGATCATGAAAATATGTCCTAATCGCATGTTATCTACCAAACTCAATATCAAAGACAGGTGAAATGCATCACATTTTAGAGACGCCTGCAGAGAGACTATGTTAGTCTGTATGTTTATCTTCTTAATGGTTGCCTTTAGGTGAGGTGAGTCAAGGTTTAATTGACCAGGGTTTTGTTATCGCTAAAAAAAGTGAAGCTGAACAGAACAGAAAATTTGTATTGACCCAAAACTTAGTGATATAGTTCACATCGACTCTACCAAACTATTATTTCCTCTCTTCTGTAAAATTTTCTCTTTGTGAGAACTTCAGAAATGTTTCAAAGCCAGAAGTCTACAAGCTGTGCCACAAATATTTAGTTACAGAAGTCATCCAGTAAGTCTGTTCTTACAGTTAACCTCAGATAGTCTCTTCCTTGATTGATATTCCAAAGTCTTGGTGAAGAATCCTTAGATGACATCACCATTATGGAACAATAAGACAGCTATTTTGCTTTTTTTCTCTCTTATAATGGGAGAAAAAAGCTAATAAATCCTTGAAGTTAATAATAGTCAACAGCAACACCCTAGTATATCAATTATGAAACTATTAAAAGGTCAAATATTTTTGGTAACCATCCACAGAATGCCAAGATCTTGGAGTTTCAAATGTGGTGGGATACTTGTGAGTAGAATTGCAAGGAGTAGACAAATATTTTGCGAACCTAGCCCATTATGCTTACAATAATATGAGTAATTCCAAATCTTTCTTTCCTATTAAGTAAGGTTCTGTGCCGCATTTGGGTAACAGGAAAGTCAAATTAATGGAACAGAAGGTTAAAACAACTAAATAACTCTAACTTGGCAAACAGGACTAGGGAACAAGATAATTGTCTGTAAGTATTTGAAGGGAAGGATAAGAATAGTTTCAAGTTGCTCAGGGGAGTGTAATTAGATATAATGGGATGAAATTAAGCAATGGAAAATATAAGGGAGGAAAATCCTAATGAAAACCTCATTCAAAACCTGGAATAGACTGCAAAGGAAGCTCTATTGGAGAAAGCCTTGGTTCTTCTGGTACAAGTGAGTGGAAAGCAGAATTTTGAAAAGTGATTCTTCACTGGAAAGGTGATAGGGTGATCTTCAAAGGATTTTCTGGTTTTACTTTAATCTGATACCATATATATTATGTTAGTATAGTCGTAAAATGGAAGGCATTTCTCTGAAAACCATTTTTAATGTCCTTCTAAGGGTCAGAAACACCCTTAACACAATGACATTCTCCAAGTACTACATTTGTGTCTTTCCACTACTGGTTTTTTGGAAAGAAAGTGGGAAAAGGGCTAATTTTCACTCTTTGTTTGCATAGGCTTGACCAGTAATTGTGCACATCAGTTCTTGTAGAAAGGTTCATGTTTCTTATATCAATGTCACTCTTCCAAGCTCTATGAGTTGTACATCTGGATTTTATTGCAGAACTGGGCACGAGGGAGTTGACTCCTATGTATTTTTGATAGCTTGTTATTTACCTTGAACATAAGAATCTGGGTTAAGTGGACCAGCAGTGATGAAGGTGTTTCTCCATTATGACATGCATGGACCTCACTGCATGTATTTGGCTGGATGATCAGATTGGTCTAACAAAAGGTCAAGTTTTCACTAGTGGGATTTTCAGCACAAGCAGGGTGTTGTCCGTTCTTTCATTCAAATCAGGAAACAGCTTTTTCCATATCCACAGTGTTCTAAGGTGATTAGCAAGACATTTTTTGCAGGGAGAAATAGTAACATCCTTCTTCAGACTAAGGAATACAGGGGGAAAACTCAGACACCCAGAGCACACGGAAGCAGTGATCTCCAAGGTGTGAAGGTGAGAATAACAATTCTGAAAGCACAGTATCTGGAAAATATATAGTCAGATTAAAAAAAACCCAAGTCCAACAGCATTGCCTTTCTCGTTTTGTAATTTGCACTTCCTGTGTGCAATCTGCCTCCTCTTTTACTGAATCTATCTTATAAACATCTTTAATAAACTCAAACCTGTTTTTAATTTTTCCCCTCTTGTCTTTAGCTTTGAATAAACCTGCTTCTGTTTCAGACCTGAAGAGGCACTTGTGTACCCCCAGACCATGTCATTTTTTCCCAAACTATGTCTGTTGGTCTTATAAGAGATTTCACTTCTCCCACAGAGTTTACCGTGCTTGCAATTCCTCCAGGAATTTGCTATTCCCATGAAAAATAAGATCAACATATAGGAAGCCTATAAAAACTTTCAGCTCAATTTTGCTCAAATATCCTTTATTTTACCTGTTTATTTGTTGTCTCTGCTGTTGTTCCAGTTTCAGTAGATGACATGAGTCTCTCCCACCACAACATAGAAAACATGCTCTTGGAGAGAGAGCTTAATTTTTTCCCTGACTTATAACTTTCAGAAGACAATGTTAAGCCCTTGGTAGGATCACAGGTTGGTCAAGGCTGAACTATTTCTGGAACTAAAAACTCCATTTTACCTTTTCTGCTTCTTTTCAGCCACAGAAAAGAGCCAAGTGAGCAGGGTCCAGGCATGGGCCACATCACACATCCTGGCTCTGCCTGTCTTTCCTATCATGCAAAAGCTGTGTATGACAAATTGTGATGAGCAATCAGTGAATATAAGATCCACTTTGTCAAACATGCTCTTCATACAGTCATGGTCATGTTTTTGTGATCCAGTGACTCACTTATGGAGTCATGGGTCATGTTTACAGTGTCAAAAGCAAGAGTTCTTCCCATCTGATTACTTTTTGGAACACAAGCCAGAGAAAATAATCTCAAAAGTATTAGGGAAAGACAGACAACATTTGCCAGTTCTGTGCTAAGAACAGTCAACAAACCCAGGTTTGAAGGGAGCAATCCATTTAACTCAAGATGTTCGCGATCACAATAACTGTATTTCATTATTACTTAGCGTGTTCAAAGTACATTTTAAGACAATTGCAAAGCAAAATGTTCTGACTGAATAGAAACAAGAGGACACAGAACTATTTAAAATCCAAGGTAACAATGTGACACTGTTGAGATATATATTTATTCCTCACCCTTTTCTGATACCATAAAGTATGTTCTTCACTCTTTAAAACAGCAATGTTTGTGTGGGGGTAGGGAGTTATTAAGTCATTGCAACATACCTTTTCACAAATGTAAAAATGTATTTAGGTTCATTAGCTACACTGTTTTTTATAATGATAGGGAGGTCTTTACTATCTCCTAGTTCTAAATCTTTCCCTACCCAACTGTTGGCACTTATGTGAGGTGACCTAGCATCCTTTCTGGATCCTCCTGCACCTTTCCACTGCACATAAGGAAACCACAGGAGTGATCAAGGTTTCACCCCAGGTTCTTCAAAGCAGAGAGACTAATCAGGATGTTACACTTTCCAAAATAATGAAGCCTTCTTCCCAGTGTCAGCTCCTCTGTACATTCATAATGTGAATATCAACAGAATTCAGCCCTTTCTGCATCCAGACAATGCAGCAGTTACGGTAACCCCACCAACCACAGCTGTTTCATGAAGGCTCCTTCTAAACTTTTCCTGTCATTTTAAACACTACCCTGGTCTGGAGACCATTTCTTGGAGGTCACAGCTATAATTAGCTCCAACAATTCCTAGACATTTTTGAAGCCCACTAGTTTCCTTCTTAGCCATCTTCTGACCACGGGCTCTTGGCAACTTGACATCTGATAACAAAGCAACTGCCTCCTAAGGCCGTGGTTCCCTGACTGCAGTTACTTCCAGATGAGTGCCATGTAATTCTCCAATCAAGATAATTGAATCTGAATACACTAAGAAAAAAACACATCAAATCAGACAGCCCACTGCTAGAGTCAGAGTAGTAGTTAGGACCTCCGGATAAAGAATTATATTATTGAGTTACTCTTTTATTTTGATGCCCAGTTTAGTTACCAATTTGTTTCACAGTATTTCAGTCAGGTCTACAGCAAGGTCCCTGAAGGGTTTATTCTAATAAGTAATGCAATTTGAAAAGGTAGGAAATCACCAAAACCTCATTTTGTTTCACTCATTGTTACCAGTTTACCATTCTACATTGATTTTTCTCCTTCCCATTGTACATGGGCTGTGTTTTCTAACAGTTTTACAGGTCTACTGATTAATGTGAGTAAAAATGATACTTGTTTTATTGCATGGGTAAATAATGTCTTAACTACTTTGAACCCTACAGCCCTTTCAGAGCACTAATCTGACATGGCACTATCACAATGACTTCACCTGCCTCTTTTCCAAACCACTTTAAAGCCATTTTCATTCGTTTTATTCTCATTTCCTCTGAATATTTGCTCAACACATTTTTAATGGATTTGCTTTCACAGTGACTACACTTTTTGTGTGCAAACATTTCAATATCCACCTTATTCTGTTGGGAATATTTACAGAAAGGGAATTTTAAAGTCACTATACAAATATTTAAAGAGTGAATTCAAATTCAAGGCACAGATATTTGGACCAGAATTGCTACTGAGCTTATCTGCTGAAGGCACAGGAAAATGTCGCTGGTGATTTTTTCAGTAAGTTATTAATAAACCTTTCTGCTCCCACAATCCATTTACTTTGCTGGTCAGTGCTGACTTTTACTATTTTCTCAGTGTCTTCTTGAACATTCCCATAACAGCTTTTCTGGCATGTTTCTATTTCTTTCAGGTATTAGTTTCACCAATTATTTTAGCCAAGACCCTTGCATGTGGTCAATCCACTTGGTTCCTAATAACCATAACTTCACCCTTTGTCTCTGCTTCCTCCTCTTCCCAGCAGCAGACACTCCTTAAACATAAGCATATGTCTTTATTCTAAGACAACAATTAATAGAAAAGTAAATATTAACAACAAAATGAAAGTGGGGAGATTTTTGGGGGGAGAACTGTAAAGAGTTTAGCAGTAAATAAGCTAGTTAAAAAAAGATTTATCTTGGGTACTGGAAACAGCTTAGTTGTGGCAGCAATGAACTCCAGGCACCATAATTTATTTTGTTTCTGAGACTTTATAGAGCTTGGAGCCTCTAGTAACCAAGCTAGGATGTTTACAGTAAAAGAAAGCATCTCTGCATCATGACTATGCTGGAGGTGACTCGATTGCTTTAGCAGCTGGTAGCTGGTCTCTAAGCCAGAAATCAAATGTTACAAACCCCATTCCCTGGTACTACTACCCTGCCTCCTGAACATGATGCTACACTTATTTTCTGGCAGCCTTTTCTTCCTCTTAGACCATCCACTCAGTCTGGAGAACCGTTCATGCCAGAATTCTTGTAAACCCACCAATGCTGTTCATTGTTAGTCTAAGCACTTACTTACACTTTTTCTCCAACCATTAAATCTACAGCGCAAGTCAAACTTTTTCTTCTTTTCTTTTTTTTTTTCCTTTCCTTCTCAAGTGTCATAAGAAAAGATGGTATTTATACTGTTCAGAACTGACAAAAGGTTGGTATAGTTGAATCCAATATGAAGTAGCTGGAAAAATTTTCACACTTTTTTTTTCCTGTTTTCACAATGTTTTGAGAATGTGTTGACAAATTTGACAAAAATCACTCAGAAGTCTGAAATGTTTAATTAAATGTTTTCTTATTTCAGTTTAAAGTAATTTTTCATTTCAACATTTCTATAACATTTTTTTAATTCAAATAAAATAACAATTCAAAACCAAATATCATGCTAACAACTTTTTTTTCCCCCTAAGCAAATCATTGCAGACATTTTGGGAAACCGAACTTATTTATGGCAGTTTTTTAGTTATTTTAGGTTCATAAGAAATTCTATTTCTGCTCCAAATAGAGAATAAAGAAATGAGACTTTTAGCTGTGCTGACAAACCATATCCTTCCCAACATACCAGTCAATTGAAAAAGAATATTGATAGTGACTAACTCAGAGATGCTCTCCAAAATTTTTCAGAGAAAAAATGCACTAGGTTAGAGGACTTTAGCCTACTGCCTTCCTGTAAAAATTTTCATTGTGAGCATATGTGTATTATCAGATATCAGAGAATTCAAATTTAGGAAACAAAGATTTTTTTTAAGTGGCATTTCTACATAAATTGCAAAAATAATGATAAATAACTAAAATTTTTGTTTGTTTGTTTTCTTATTCTTCCACCTCTATAAATATACAGTGGGATACCAAGAGCAGAATTCTCCTTTCTGATTCACCCTATTGATAACCTAGGTGAGAAAGCTAAAATACACTGATTTAGCAAAGTAGTCAGTGTCATCAAGTAGCTATCCCCCTCAAATCAGTGCAGCATGTTGGTGTGGCTGAAGTGACAGACACCGTCTCCCACAGCCCAGTCTTACATGCTTAGCCAAGGACAAATCAGCACAATCGCAGTCAATGGATGTCTGTCTGCTTGAGCTGAGGATTTAGCTCCTGAAATACCCTTGGTGAGAGAGAGCCACTTTCCTAAAGTGCCTTGGGATTAACATGTAGATTAGGGTGAAGGAAAAAAAAAAAAAAAAAAGAAAGGTGGCAAAATTTAACTGCCACTGGCCATCTCTTTATGTATTTAAGAATTTGATTAAGACTGAGATGCTGGGCAGGGCTGGGTTTTCAGAGGCAGCTGCAGTGTGTGTGGTGCAGGAGAAATGTGGCATGCTGATGAAGGTGACCGATCTTGTTTCCTTGAGTGGTCAGGGTGAAGAGTAAGCACAGTGTAGCTGCTGTAACACCACTTGGGTTTCAAAATCCATGCCTTCATGTAGCAACCTGAAGATTTCAGGCAGATAGGAAGGGACATGTTTTCTTTAAATGCTTTAAATGCTGAGTGCGATCTCTTTCTTGCAATGTGCTTTTAAAGTTTGAGATCTAGTATTCTGGATGTGAAAGGAATGCATTTCAGGCTTATGCATTTTAGATTATCTCTGAACAAAAAAAAAAAAAAAAAAAAAAAAAAGAAACCTTTCTGTTTGAGTATACATTCTGCTTACTGTGCCTCAGACACAGGGTATTAGCAGTAGCACCAATGATTCTGTTATGCCCTTTGGTGATGGGACATTTTTTCTTTTTCTCTTTTTACACTTCCCACAACTGTTTCCCAAAAAGGAAGAGAGGGAGAGGGTGTATTTCCAAAACCTATATCACAGCTTCTTTGTTTTATACAGTCTCCCCTCCCCACCCAAAATACCTTGAATAGCCCTTTATCTAACTTCAATTAAAGAAAAAAAAAATACAGCTGCTCCTCTGAAGCCATCCAAATCTAATTAACTACAGAAGCTGAAGTTATATTAAGCTTCTCACTTTCTTCGTCTTAGCATCTCCATTCATACCTTCATTCAATGTGTTCACAAAAAAAGGAATTTCTAATAATTGTATCTATAGTCTTGGGAAAAAGAAAGCCACTAATCAAGAGGCCTGTGAAAGAGGAGAGATCGGAGCCTCGCTTGAACTTGGCAGTCTGGCCCCAAAAAACTTGAAGACAAAGGGTCGAAGGGAATCGAGGAGCTTAGCGCTACGTCTAAGGAAGCTGGTGAGAATTTGTTCAGACTCTGAATAGAGATCTCCATTTCAGTCCTAAATTGTGCCTGCACAGCTTCATTGAAATGCCTTCTCCGAAGGAAGAAGGGGCGGGAGGCAAGGGAGAGAGAAGGCAAGGAAAGTTTGTTGAATATAAATGAGGTTACGTGTGGCTGAAGAGCGAGATAGAAGCTCTACAGAGATTTATTCTTGGCTGACATACAGTAACACAAAGACAATAAAACGTGTCCTTGGCAAGTGGCATTAACAAGTAGTAAACCTTAATCTTCAGAGAACTGAGATGACGCAACCCACCTCAGTGGAAAAATACTTTCTCATTTGTGGAGTGTGTTATTTAAAATATGTTTAGTCAGTTTTAAAGAAGATGTAACTAGCTATATTATCATGCCATGACCTTCTGATTCAGAAGTGCTAGAGTGCCACAAGACCAGGTAGAGTAAGGAGTCTTGACATTTCCTCCCGGTCTTCCTGTGTGTTGTTTCTCATCTAGGGAAAACCTCAGAGTCTCTTTCTCCTCTGCAGGACTTGGTGGAAATGAACAGCATTACACCTCAGATGAATTTTGTTCAAAATGCTTATATAGTTTTTAGCTAGCAAAGGACGTATTTTCAGTCCAGCAGTCTCAAGGGCGTGTTCTGGTGTGGTTATTGACGTTAATATCTTCACTTATATTCACATCTCCTGCTGCAGTAAGTCCTCCTGAAACTGCAACATTACTCAATAAAAGTAGAGGAACAGAAGCCTGGTCATTAAAATAAAACAATTGCCACTACGCAGCAGAGAGAGGGTATATTTGGTATGTTAAATTAAGTTAAATTAAGATACAAAATACATGGATGGTGCATAAAGACCCTTAGGGAAACATCAGCAGTCCTGAGCCAGACAAAAGAATATTAATTCAAAATTACAGACAATTAGTTTGCTTGGAGTCCTGACTGGATTCATCATTAATTTTCTAGTCGCCCACTGCACGTTACTGATCAGGACACAGGACAACCTGTTCCCAGCTTCTTGAGCTCTCTCTCTGAGACTCTGTAAAAAGGCTGAGAGTTGATTTCCAAGGAGAGACAAGAAATACTCTTTAACACGTGCTGGTTTCTAAGGAGGAGTAAAGTCACTTTCCCACTCCCCACTGCTCTTCTGAGGTTGGATAAGAGATATCTTGGTGAAATGAAGAGTTGTCTTGCATTAGTTCTTGACAAGGAGTGTTTGCTGACCGTTAGTCCAAGGCACAGCACTTGAAGACCCCCTTTCCCTGCCTCTGAACTGAGAAACATCGCATCACTCGAGGCTGAGAGCAGCTTCCCAGTTGGTCTCATACTGTACAGTCACCCACATGATGAATGGAGAGTTATTTTTACTCCACAGCTTAAAGTAAAAGTAAACATTTTGTGAGGTTTATATACTGTCTGCTATCTCTTTCCCCATAAATTAAAAAGAAATTGCAACTTTCCCTCACCACTCATTTTGGAGCTGTTTTTAGCTCATCTGTGTCTGGATTTTATGCTACGTAGCTAAGGACATTTACAACAGACACGAATTTCATTATTGGGCTCTAATTGCATTTGTTTTGCCCGGCTTTGATGTTAAATATAAAGAACCCCCAGGCTATTTCATCTAACATACGATTGTTAGCAATGACTCCTGCTAAGGGAAGGCAGAGTGCTGTATTTAGCCTAATCTGGAGTGATGATGTTTATCAGACAGCTGAACGAGTTCCTAAATGAATGAAGGCACCATTGATGGGGTTATACCCTGAGCCCAGTACCACATATACACACTGATCTGACCCCAGGATCTATAAGCTCTTCAAAGAGCTTTGAATAGGGGAAAATGAGTGCATTTTGTTTCTGCAAAAGCAAATTAAATGTTATTTCTTGTGACTTTAATGAGGGCCTTGCTTATGGAGACAGCAAGTAAATTTTGCTCTATTATTTCTGTCATCATCTTTCTCTAGTACAATTCGAATTTCTTGGTTATGAACACCAAATAGGAAACACACAAATAAGAAAAATCTTTAGCTCTGTTCTCTTAAGCTGTACCTCAAGAAGTTTTTTCCCCCTTAAAACATACAAGGGGGTCCCTTACATGGGGAAAAAAAAGACTCACATATACCTTTCAGAGGAGATACAAATGTGTGTCTCACGTATCAAGGGAGGGAAAAAATACTTTAATAAGGTGTTGAAAGTAGAACAGAAGAAGTATGAACATTCACGATGTCTTGCATAGACTGCAGAGATGATACAGCCTCCATCTTCCTTTTCCCAGGGAGCCGGACTGAAATCAAACCTGCAGTAATGTGGAGTAAATAAGATTGTGCTGATCTTTTCCTGTTTGTAATTTGCACTCTACATTGAATTTTATGGACACTGCCTATGTAGCCACAAGGACTTCCTAATCTCTAAGTACTTGAAATATCTGGGCCAGGCTTGTTAAATCAAATTAGGCCTGGTGATAAAATAGCAGTGAAAATGTTGTTCTATGTGGGGTGTGTGTCTTGTCTGCAGGGCAGTGGAGGAAAATTGCATCGCTGGGAGACAACATTAGTTCAGGGGCCTTGTAGTTTCACGTAAAAATGCCCTTTTTGTGGCCGTGCCACAAGACCATCCTGAGGTGAAGCAGTTAAACTGGGTACCCTCCCTCTGGTCCCATCTTCTTCTCCAACATATCCACCAGACACTCGTCTGGGTTTAACTAAAGCAGCCCTTTTATTATGCCCCCAGATTCCACCACATGTTTTAATGCATATACCAATAAGTATTGCATACATCAAAAACAATTTTTATTGGTATTACTTGCCAGTACGACATTTATTACCAAGCTAGTAAATATTTTGTCTCTGGCCACACTGAGCTTGAGCCTAACTCTTGGTTTTACCACTTCAGGTGTGTGATCTCTCCTTACTCACTCAGAGGGAGAAGGGGGAATGCCCCCTGGATAGCAAAGGCATCATTGCAGTCAGAAATGTTGTGTGGCCTCATGACCAGGTCGGTGTTGCTCTCTTTTTGCCTATGTTCATGAACAAAAGCCCCTTGAGCAAAGTCTCCATGTGAGAGGGAGATTCCCGTCCATGCAATCCTGGAGGACACAGCCTGACTTTTATACAGCTGGTGGGACACAGAGCCAGACAAGACCGCAGTGGATCTCCATGGCTAGGGGGTCTGAGGGTCTGCCACAGCTTTTGCCACATACTCTACTACCAGATACAGCTGTTAACCCCATTTTATAGATAAGAAAATCAAGAGTACAGCACTTAAAGTTATATTAAGCCTCCTGTTTAATGTCTACAGCTTCCCGGTTCAGGGCAACAATGGGCAATTAAGAAAGGCCAATCTCTCCATCTGCTGACTCCTGATCCCTATGCCATCAGCACAGCAAGACCATCATAAGGCATGGACACATGGTGATTTGACTAATTCAGCCTTTGTGACTGCTATTTTCCTTGGATTCTTTTGCAGCAGTGGATGGTGTACCATCTGAACCCCTATTTGCTTTCTGTGGGCCAGGCATGGGGCACACAGCCTTGAACAACCTTGCAAGGCCACGCAGGAGGTCTGGGGTGCCGTGGGACTTGCTAGCAGACAGTAGTTCCTGCTCCACTAAGTATTCTTCTCCCCACCTCTGCAATTGCCGTCACAGAAGAGATTTCAACTTGGTTCTGCAGCTCATTTCTGTTATCTTTCGCATGCTGATAAGTTGAATAAAATATCATTTCCTCGACCAGTCAGCATGTCTTTGTCACTCTGATTTCTGAGAGGAAGCGAAAGGCTCCCCATCACCCCAGACCAATCCCTGCTGAGGAGGAGTTTGACTCCTGTGACTGGTTGCATATAAGGTCATTTCAATCACAGCCTCTGCTCAGGTATCCAGGCTCGGGGAGCACCAAGTGGTCAACTTCATTTCTGCCCTGAATGCAAGTCTGATCTGATTCTTGGTGGTGCTTAATTAGGTTGTACGGTTATAGCCAGAGCCTGCGGTTTTGTGCTGAAATACTCAGAGCATCAGGAAAGACTTGTGCAAACATTTTTCAGTCCTGAGCTTTAGGATGCTTTCCCGTGGTCCTCACAAGAAAACACTACGTCTGGGTCCTAATCACAATTTGATCTTCCATCCCAATACAAAAGCTTTTCCTTAGGCCTCAGCACCTGGAATCTGTTTACCTGAGATCCCCCACAGTAATTTTAAAAAATTTGTAGTGAGGGAAAATTTGAGAATCCTGCAGATACAGCCAGCCAAAGATAAACAGGAACAAGACAAATAGCAAGTTTTTCAGGTCAGTGTCCTGATGTATTCTCCTTGGGGAGAGAGGATTTGAGCCACAGCCCCTAGAAATGATTGCTTAGCCCTGGCAATTTGGCTATTTGAGATGATGAGAAATGGGCAGCTGAGCATAGGCAGATTTGTCAGCACAATTTCCCTTTCTAGATGCAACTTGAAGAGCTGAAAGACACTGGTAGCTAAAGCCAGTGGCAACCGCAGAATTGCCTTGGCGTCCCCAGGGCAACCAGGAAGACACCAAAGATGAAACACAGTCCAAGACTGATCCCAGGAGCTGCTCGGCAGCCCCCCTTGCCTTTCCCAGCAATGCCATCTGAACACATCAGGAACTAACACCTCATAAGGGGGTGCGCATAGTATTCATCAGGTCATTTGTAAAATACAAAGGCTCATTTCACTGCTTTGCTCTACACTTCCTGGGTGACCTTGTTGAGTCTCAAAGAGCTGCATTAATCTCTGCTGATTGCAGCCATACAGGATTAGGGATGTAATCCTATAAAACATCAATCAGCTACCTTTATAAGTAGTAGGGAGGAACGGGCATATTCAAAACATAACTCACCTGGGCCAGTCTTAGACAAGTTCTGTGCCTCAGTTCCCATTCCCCACCTGTAAAATGGGGATGGCAGCACTGTCCCACCTTCCTGGAGATACTACGAGAGAGGGTTGAAATACTTGGATAATGCAATTCTGACATTACAGAAACATCTTCAATAGTCTGAATTCACTGGGGAAAGAGGATATTCAGCCATTTAGCACATCCAGAGAGAGAGAATTTTGTCCCAGTTAATTATGGTGTTACTATAGTTCTGAATACAGCATCTGGAATTTTTAAATATTTCTTTCTGAAAATCAGTGGCAAGGGGTTTTGGGGTGGTTGTTTTGTTTTTCCACAGTGAACATTTTAGATAAAGTAGACATTTGGAAAGATTTGAAGCAAGTTGGGACTGATAGAAGTAAGTAAATAAGTCACCGGTGTCATCTGCTCTGAGGGAGAGGAGGCTGGGTACTTCTTCCCCTCTTTTCAGTTAACAGATGCAAGAGATGGTGAAAAGGTCACAGATAAATGTAGTGCTCACTTCATACCACATATTCACGGGGGCTGGACTAAAGAGAGGCCAGAAAAACACATGTGTACTTTCAACCTTTCACTGCAGGCAGTAAAGAGCGTTACAGAGATGGAAACGACAGTCTATTTTCGTGCAAAGCCTGGAGACAGTCACTGTAGCAGAATGGGACTAAAATAATAAAACCCCAACCGAAAAATAATTTCCGTCTCTGCTTTCATCCTCCCTGCCTCTCCCACACCCCTTCCCCTCTCACGCCTTGCAGAAGCTATAAATCTAGGCCATCAGAGAGAAGCTGGAGCAGCAGTGTATTATCTTGAGAAATCACTCCCAGAAGGGAGCAGAAAGTTCACAAGTAGAGTGCCAAAAAAGGAGAAATCACAGCACTGTCATTGGATCCGGCTGCGGCTGGAAGGCGTCCAAGCTCCTCGCACTGCTGACATCCCTGCGCATAATCAGAAATTCCTTTCAATTATGTGGGAAAAGGAGCTTCGCATTGTCAGCCCAAATGCCCCTGTGAAGAAATAGGCTGCCACAGCACCACCGTAGAAGGTCATGGTGGAACAGCATCCATGCGCGGCAGCTCGCCGGGGAGAGGGAGGGGAAGCGCGTGGCAGCAGTCGCACTGTGTGCTTTTATAACACTTTGCTCTTCCATTAGCACATTTAATCTGAGGGTCTCTGAGTGCTTTGCAAGCACCAGTTGATAGAGAATAAGTAGATACTGTTAGATCAGTGTTCTGGATGGCGTAGAAGAAAGCTCAGTCGTGATGCACAAGCTGCCCTTGAGTGCTGGGAGGTGGTTACTGCAGCCTCAACCTCGGTGGCTTCTTCTAACCACTGTAGGCAAGTGGTACTGCCTTCCTTCAAGGTGTGAGACCTGGGACAGCAGGGAATCAGCACTCAGCTTGGGAAGTCCTCTGCACGGGCATCCTCCCTGCAGCCAGACCGAAGGCACAGGCCAGCTTCATGCTTAACCAGCTCAATACTGTGGTGGCTGGGACTTTGCAGTGTCCTACTTTAAATGTGGGTCACAGAGGTGTCTGAGAGGAGATGTCAAATTCGTTGAAAAGCTGTGTGTTTTTCATTATTATTCTTGAGTGTGTTTGGCTGAGATCTGGAAAGATGTTCTTTTTCCTGTAAATGGATTCCCCCCTTTCCTCCAATTTTTTTGGCCAATTTATATCTATTCATAAATTTAGTGGGCAACCTGACAAAGTCAGGCAGCTGTGTGCTGCTTTTCCTGCTAGCTACAAGGGTGTTACGAGAGGTTATTTTAGCCTAATGAACTTATTATCCCCAGACTCCCCCCTCTGTTGTCAGTAAAGAGAAATGGTTTCCATCAGAAGGAGGGAGAGCTCAACTTGGACACTGAATCATTTCATGTGCAGAAGCCTTTCTTCTCCTGTTGGCAACAGAGGGAGCTTAGGGAGAGTGGTCCATTAGGTGAAAAGTGGTTATTCTCCCTCACTCTGTTCCGTGTATTGACCGGGGATATTAATACCATATGACTTTTTGCCATCTAACTTAGGTGCTCTGAGTCACTCCCTGGAAGCATCTATTTCTTGGCTGATACAGAAAACTTAAGCTATGACTCACACCTAAAATGGATACACCAAATAGTCTATAATAGGTGGTGTGAATGGCTGCTATTGTCTGCAGTGTCTCAGTGGTGAGATCCCCACGCCAGGGACCATTGTTTCAGTGTTTGCACAGTGCTTAGCACAATGGAACATTTTAATTGCCTCCCTGCTACACCCGCTTGTCTCCGAGAGTGCATTTTTCATAACGTTAATGATCTATCATAATGCTTCCTTCTTATAAAAGAGTGGGAGGGAAAGGAGTGAAAGAAGGAGAGTGAGCAGTGTGCTCTGGGCACTGGGCCAAGTGATTGCCCCGTTTAGAGACCTCAGGTCTACCCTGATGGTAACCTGGAGCTGTGAATTACAGTGCCAGGTCACTCCTGAAAACTGCTCCTAGGGTCTTAAACTGTTTGAAGGATGGTGCAAAAAACCTTTTTTTGTGTGTTTGCCCTAGCAATTCAAGAAATAGGGCCATCTGATGAGTGTAGTTGTGCCAGGGAACTATTTAAAAGCTTGAGATGATGAAAGACCACCGACAGCTAGAGCAGAAATTGCACCGTTGCTGCACATCTCATCAAATACTAACTAGGCCTTGAGAATGCTCTGCCTTGTACTTTAACTCCACAAGGTGCAGACAGCCTTCAGATTAGGACCAAGGAGGATATAAGAGGTATGGGGAGGGGATGGCGAGCCTTGGCTCTGCTGTTCCTATTCCACAGCTTAGTGAAGGACCTCTTCACTCCACGGGGCTGTCACTCTGGCATCTTTCGCCAGCCCTGTCATTATTTTGAATGAATAAATACACAGGAGACTAGCTGCACACTGGAATGCCTGGAATGCCAATGCAGAACTCAGCTAATAATGGTTCTATAGTGTAAATCAGCAGCATAGCGGGTCCCAGTTTCACTTGGCTGTGCTCCATGAATAGCAGAAGAGACGTTGAGTAACAGTGAATTGAAAATCAGTTTAAAAAGAGGAAGAGGATAAACCCTGAAAATACTCTCTGTTACGGTGTGAACTATTTTTATAAGCTGAGAATTAAATCTTTAAATGATTAACCCAGGGAAAGTATCTTGTTCTGTGAAGCAGTCATGTAATTCTGGCAAGGAATATCTCTGGAGTGAGTTGGTCCCAAGAAAAGAAGTTAGTGAAAGCACTTTCTCTTCAGTCATATGTGACCTAGGATTGACCCAAAAGAATCATATTCATTAGGGAGAACACTGGGTGCTGCTAAAATTAATTTGCATCATGACCCCTGATTGGAGTTCCTACTAGCACAAAGAGACAGCTGTTGACTCGCAATAAGTGGCTGGCAGATTGGTTCATTTATTCATTTTTAACTTTGCTACATATCTGCAGCCAACAAGAACTTAGCAGAGAACTAGGGAACATCTTTTTTAATGACCATTCTGTGTGCCTCTGTGAATGCATTTATGATGGGCTACTTGCCGTGAAGTCTATGCTATGAGATGTTGCTGGCATAGTTTCTTTGGCTAAGAGCACGAAAAAAATCAGATGTACCCAGCCAATGTATCTTTGCCAACAAAACCCTACTGTAGACACAGCTATGCTGTTCGATGAGGTTTTCACAACTACGTTGGCAGGATACTGGCCTCTGAGGGCTTTCACATTGTCTCTACTAGGAGAAGGCCCTGTAGTATAGCAGCAATGGAATAAAGCCACCCTAGTGGGATCCTTTCCAAGGCTGGCATCGTTTCACCCAACTCTAGCTACTAAGCATAGGCCACTGTGTGAAGAACATATCAATCTTTGGTTCCTTACTGTATAATGAAGGTGGGGCAATATGGCTCCTCTGGAGCATGGACTGAGCCACCTTTGGGAAACATCCTTTCCTCTTCTGTGACTGCAGGGGCTACTTCAGCGGCTAGAAGCAACACAGGTCCTAGTGTAGCCATGTCATTGGATCGAATCTGAGATGAAAGGAGACATACATGCTAACATCATTTGAGAGCATCCCCATGAACATGTCAGGGATAACCCCATAAGGTGTTCACCCTTTTTTACCTGCAGCTGGTTATATAGAATCCAGGAGTTTTAAGAGACTCTTTAGCTATGATTTAAAGAGGAGGGGGGAAATACACTGAGAGAAAATGGAGGGTTGTAGCAGAAAGATTGTAACATAGTCCTGAGGAAAACTGGGTCCCAAATCTAATATGTGTCTTACCGATAGGCATGAAGGGTTGTAAAATCTTATGTGCATGTTATCGTAAATATACGGCCTTAATGGGCTGTGTACCTGCTGAGAAGTAAGTGCTGTTGTGCCTGGAAGGTGTTCCTCCTGTGCCACAGGCACTGAAGTGGCTAACGCTAAACCTGCGAGGCTACCAGGTGTGCTGGCAGGTGCTTGGGGTGGAGAGCATGAAACAGAGACCCAGGCAGCGCACAAAAGCAGAACAGCTTTCTACGTATTGCAAAAAATATCAAGTACTAGCTGGATCAGTCATTTCCATCTCAAAGAGGATGGGAGAGAGGAGTCTGTCTCTTGAAGTAGCTGCAAGCAAGAGGGTGGAAAAAGAGTGTCAGAAGAGGGAATCTTCTGCAGAGATCACAGCAAAGCCTACGGCTCTTGCACTGCTCTGTCCCTTGGAAACTCAGTCAGCCAGGAAAAATACCTCAAATGAGGAGTGACTGAAGAGCATCAGGTAATCCTAGAAAGCACCCTGGCAGGTCTTGTCTGCCCAGCAGGGATCCTTATGTTAGGAGGTCTTCCTGGGACACCAGGGAGCTGGGCTGTCTGAAATTCTGTGATGGCACTCTGCAGTAGGCAAAGCAAGTAAGATGCTGCTTATACAGATGACCAATACATTCATAAGTAAGAAATCTGGTAAAATTTAGAGTAACTTACTGAAGAGTAAGATTTTACAATGGCTTATAAAACTGGATGGAAGGTAAATCTCAGACTGGTAAAAATGGATCGCTACCTGGATATTCAACATGGGCAGGCCACAGATTCCCAGACAGCTTTCACCAGCTCTTAGCAGAGACATTACTCTGCCCAGGGAAAACTACAGGGAGTGAAGTTGTGTCCGTCCCTGGCAGAGAGAGTTCCTCACTTACAGAATTCCCTGTTTCCTTTCACTAGACAACATTGCACGTGAACTGTGAGGTGCTGTGATAGCAGATTCAACACATGGGACCAGAGAGTTCCCACACTGGAGTCCAAAGGCACTCTAAAATCTGATTCCAAATTCAAGTGTTCCTAAGATTTTAGGTCAAAGACCTTCGTTTAATTGTGGTGCTAAATGAGTTACTAGTGCTTGTTTGCTCAGAAGTTTGCCAAAGGTTTCATGTGATCTGAATTCTGAGTGCTTGACATAAATCCATGACCTGTGACCACAGGAGACATCACATTCCTTTCATTGTGGCCTTTCCCACATCAGGTCTTCTCTAAAACTATTGTTCTGGCTCTGTCCACAGCAGCAGCAGACACAACACAAGGGTGCCGAGCTGCCAAGTAACTGTATTTTAACTTCTTTATCCCCTAGACCCCTTCTCTCTGACCAGGTGCTTTCAAGATGCACTGCTTAAAATATCATATTCCACAGGAAAATGCAAAGCAGGACAGCCCAGTAGCTAAAGCGCTGGCCCGAGCCCCCCCCCAAACTGGGTTCTGTTCCCGGCTCCCCTCGAGAGCAGCTGTCCCAGCAGCTGCGCAAGTCACTCCACATTTATTTTCTCTCCCACCCTTTATCTGTCTCTTCTATTTAGACTATAAGCCCTTTAGGGCAGGGACTGTCTCTAAATATGTGTTTATGCCATTGCGAGCACAATGGAGCCTTGATCTCAGCTGGGGACCTTAGATATTACTTGGACTTCATTAATAACTGAAGTTTCCTCTATCTGGAACTGAATCAGTGTGATGGGAAACTCTGGTAGGGAGACAGGATAGTGTGGACATAGCCAAAGAGCTCCCTGTCTGTAGAGGTCAGGGAGTAAAATACTTTCAACAATTTCGTAAGCTTCTGTGGCTCTTAGCCCTCTGGACTCTGGAAGGTACCAGGCCATCTTCAGCACATACAAGTTGCCATTACATTGCAGAAATCACTGCCCCTTCATTACTGGATGTGGGAACAAAATGCTGGAGTTGTGTTTTCTGTGCTACACATGTTTAATTAACTGACAATCGTAGTGTCAGTAGAAATAGACATAGATACACATGTTACAAGTGGCCATGTTTTAGATTAGCACCATATAATTTTCAATGGTTTAGAGGCATGATGGACTTTCCATATGAGAAGCTGCAAAGACTTGGATTATTTAACTTGGAAAGAAGCATAATTACACAGGCTTAATTGGCCTATTTAAGATGATGAATGGTATAAGAAAAGCTGATCATTCCTTCTCTTTACACTCCACAGTAATATGAGAACTGGGGCTCATATGTTAAAATAAATGGTAGGTAAATTTAAAACAAATAAAGGAAATACCCTACAGTGCAGTCTGCCTGTGGAATTCATTGCTTGGGAGTGATAGAATTGAGGATGGATTTGAAACCAGGTGAGAAAATTTAACATTTTCAGGACAAGATCAAAATTCTGCTCTTACAATGGCTCACATGCTGTCTTTAGATGCTCTGCCCAAGCCAAGGCTGACAGCACGGCGTCAGATACTTTCAGGCACTTATGCAGCACTGCCTGAAGATGACAGAATCATAGAATCATAGAATGGTTTGGGTTGGAAGGGGTCTTTAAAGGCCATCTAGTCCAAACCTCCTGCAACAAGCCAGGACATCTTCAACTAGATTGGGTTGCTCAGAACCCTGTCCAACCTGACCTTGAGTGCTTCCAGGGATGGGGGCAACTACCACTTCTGATGTATGGCTTAGGTTCAAGCCAGCTCTCCTGGTCAAATTCTCCCAGTGCGTAGGTGGGACAAATAGTCAGGGAGCAATGGCTCATGTACTTGGTCTTCCCAGCCTAATGGGGCAGGTGGTCCTGAAGATCCATGCAGAGCCCAGGACCTCCCTTTCCTGAGTTCAGAAGGAGGATGTACAAATGACTCTTGCTCTATAGTGCTTCTCTGTGACTCTGGTTGGATTTCCAAAAGACATAGGTGCTCAGCAGTAGGGCTGAGGTAGAAATGTGCTTTGTTGCTGTGAGAGGACATGCATATGTGAGAGGAAAGACCCCTACAAGGTTTACTCTTGTAAAATTGTATTGTTACTGCACTTCTCTAGTAGCAATATCCATCAAAATCAACCAAATACTTCCCAAAGACTAAGAAGTGAAGAGGATGGTCTGATTTCTTCTCTAAGGAGTAGCCTCCACCGTTGGCTGTGAGTCTTAATGAATCAGTGATTTCATCTGCTGTTTCACATTCTGCTTTCTTATCCTTATATTTAGGCTTTGGTTAGCTCTCTGTTAGTTCAAGAAAACTCTGGTCATTGCCACCAAAATCCAAAATGCTTGGTGAAAATCAACTCCCCATATCTAGATCTTCTCCAGCCTATGTTATCAGAAACTCATGGGGGCAAAGCAAAACAGAAGTAATTGGGTGGCAGGAACACGAGTATATTGTAAGCATTTCTCTTTGAGATGAAAAGAGCAGCTGCAAAATATCTGCACTGTGAAATATCTTCAGACATGTTAAACAGGCATGATAAACTTGCAGCATGTGGAGATGCTTGGGATAATTTGTTCTTCGAATCATAAAGATCCATCCTGAAATAAGACATCACAGTATCTTTAAACTTCATTTGCCTTCAAATAGTTCACCACAAAAGCTTGATTAGCGCCAACAAAATTCAAGCCATGCAGAAAAAGGATTGCTGTGTCAGGCAGGAAAAGATTTTCACAGGTGAATAGATAGAACTTTTCTAACTGATAGAAATGAAGTTATCTGTTTTGTTCCGTTAGTTTTTTAGACCTTATATCCAAAAAGTATTATTTGATCACTTAGTCTTCCATTCTATGTATCTCAAACCATTACATTTCTCCTCAATATTTCTGAGCAGATCCTATTAAGCTGTGCTAGGCAAAAGGCATTTCAGCCATCAAGAGACAAAATTGCTGTGTGCAAGGAGCAGAGATCTCAAGACTAAAGCACCATTATCATCCACAACTGCAAAAGTGAATAATTCATTTGGCAGAACATGTTCAAGTGACTCTTGAAGGTGATCCAGTAAAGGAAAGTGAGAAAATGCTATTTCTAGACACATAACCTTTAAAAACTCGAGACAAGACAGAAGCAGATACCTCTGTGATGCTGGTGGCTTGGCTAGGAAATCCTGCAAAGTAATGCACAGCCATGTCCGGAAACGTAGAAGCATGCAGGCCTCACAAGGCGGTAATGGAGCAGGAAGTTCAGAATTTTTGGTCTGCCTCCTCTAAATTCATCCTGGTAAAGCCCTTGAATGTTATACTTTTTTTTTTTTTAGAAATGGAAATAAGCATATATCTCTTGCTCCACGCTGGTAGGTTGCAATTTCTTGTCATGTGTTGTATGGATTCTGCAGATTCAGAAGGCTGGGCCTTATGGGGAAAACGAGTAAAAAGGACAGGTGATCAGAGAAGATTTGAAAGCTGTGACTGTGGTTCTTATTTACCTTTTACTGCATATCTTAGCAAGAGGTTTTGTAAACATGGGTTCTTAAGTGTTACTACTAATTTTTTTTTAATTGTCCACGTTTTGCAACAAAAATTTGGTACTAGATTGTGGGAAAGGCCAAATGTCTGATACTGAGGTTTTTGCAACACTTTTAGGTTAGTTAAGCCAAAGAGATACACTAGTGAAGAAAGTAAAATCCATAAATTAAGGGTTTGCAAGCTCAGTGACAGAGTTCTTAGACTGAGTAGAATTTACTACAGATACATTTTTACTATAAATTCATTGGATTTAGTGGGGTTAGAGGAGACATAAAATTTGAGGAAGATGGAGTCAAGAAAAGTTCTGTATGTTTTAGAGAGAAGATAGTGAACAAACTGCCCAGTATACCTATAGTCACCTGTGTGTCACTATTTCTTTGCCCCAATCATGCTGAATTCCACCTCTTTTCCCCCAAAGTCTTTTTGTTTCTCATTGACTTTCCATTTTCTGCTTCACAATGTTTGTGATCTCAGAGGCAGAGGACTATTTCTAATTCCATTGCCTTCTGACCCAGACGCAGCTTTCTCTCCTTAGTGCTGGTGTTCATTTATAATCCTTTCTCCTCAGGTGATCATAGCTGATTACCTGAAACCAGCAAGTCACTTGTTAGGAGAATGTCACAAAACACTGATTTTGGAAAAGCCAATGTGATGCTTTACTTCTGTAGCACAGCTGGCTGATTACCCTCGGCATCCAAAAATATGTTGGCTGCACTACCACCTGGATGTCCCTGTCAAGACTGATTGCATGCTGTATTAGGCACTGGCCACATACACAGTTAGATACTGATTGTCCTGAAGAATGGTTAATCTGAACAGGGAACACAGAAGAACGAAGTAAAAGTGACAAGCTTAACTCCCACAGTGGACAGCCATCAGGTTGGAAAACCCACCCCTCTTCACTTAAATTTCATGACTAACGCTCCAGCAATAAGAAAATCCAGGTTTTACAGTTTTACTCCCCTTCTTTGTCTCCTCCATTTTATGAATCACACAAAAATGGCACTTCCTTCTCTTCTCACATCATGCTTCAGGATGACAGGAGAGGCAGATGCTCTACATCTCCCTTTGTGAACCAGCTGATAGTCTACAGGAGATAAGCCACTGTGCTGGCTTGTCAGCCTAATGAATGGGGAGCAGGCGTCTATGAGGATGGCATGATTAAATGTACCTGCCTCTGCAGTCATCCTCCAACAACCAGAACGGTAAAATATACCACCATTTGATTCACTGCTTATAAAGCATTTAAATATAACCTTAAAAATAAGTTTGATCTAGAAAAAGATGTGAAAAAAAATCATAATTTTCATCTTCAGTTCACCAATAATTATGCTGACATTGCACAGGTTCCTCTGTGTTGGGGCAACAAAATGACTCTGTTATACACATAAAAAATATTGGTCCACTTCCATCATGATACTCTCTTTTAAGCATCCTCACTTACAGTAAAAGTGTGACTTTTTCCTGTGTCTGAAAGTCTTGATTTCCTACTTGTCATTCATTAGACTTCTGAAAGATGGTGTCTTATTTGACCTTAAATCCTTGGAAAACTCTCTACATACTTCTTTCTTGGCTCATTTTGCTTCCCTCTTGAAGCAAATCCATTAGACTCAAAGAATTACTCATTTTGATCACTTCCACAAAGTGAGTTTCTGGCAGCAATTAGTTCTCGCACAGAGAGTTGCTTTTTCACACTGACAAATGAAAAAAATTTGGCAAAATTTGATGTATTTTACACATTGTGCTTCATGTTTCTTATATAGATTGAACTTGAAAAACACAAGCATTTGTAGTAGGGGATCCAAGGTCTTTGACTTAGAGATTAGCACTTTCTTTTTTTAGAGATAAGGCTGAAATAATTAATTCACTATTTACCCTGAAAAGCTGTTATCTTGAGTTCAAATGGTAATCCCATAGCAGGGACTGACTGATCTGACACAGATACTGTGGCTTAAAATTAGACTTTTCTTTTTTTAAAAAAAAAAAGAAGAAAGGTCATGCAAAGTACTTTGGGGTTGGTGTGTTGGTATATACTTCCATAACAAAAATGTAGAATAGTTTCACAGAAGCTAGACTGAGTTTAGACTGAGACACCTGAAAAATTATGCACTATGCTGAAAACCAGGCAGCAAAAAACAGAAAGACCAAAGATTGGATCAAACCTAATATCTGGACAAGAGTTATGGTCCACGGTCAAGCCAAAGTCCAGGAAACAAGAAAGTCAAGAGGGTTCAAACACAGGTAGTGTAGCCAGTCAGGCATCAGAGGAGAGACAAAGTCCGCCTGACAGGGAAAGGTGGGTAACGAGGTCTGTTTGCAGAAGACAGAGCTCAAGGTTCACTTACCAAGGTAGATAGCCAAGACCAGTTAGCTCCTGGTCCCCATGGTAAATGTTGGAGCAACAGAATCCTCTCAACTCCATTATACCCAGGATGGTAAAATAAGATGGAGAATCATGGATTAGGGAGAGAATAAATAAGATTGCCTTTGGAAACAAGCAATTTAAGAAGCACTGTTGCTATTGATATTCTTGGTTAAGTGAATTGAACAAATATCCATCAGCAGACAAATGTTTAGTCTCAGGAGTGGATCGAGAGCCCTAGCTGCTTATAGCCTGGAAGTTTATGTTTTGTGTTGGGTAAACATCTAAAGATATTGATATTTTCCCATCAAGCAGCTTTTTCTAGTTTAAAAATTTAGGCAAGACATCTGGGTTCATACTTCCAACTTCTGTTAAGGTCCCAAATCCCACACAATCTTTTATCCTCAAGGCATCACAGACCTTTAGTTTCCTGTTGCACCTGAGAAGGCAAAAGGTGCAAAAGCAAAAATTATAGTGTGCTGGAGGAGGAGAGCAAACCAACAATTTTGCCACTCTAGAAGCCTGCTTTTAATTTGTATCTTACTAACAGTCTCCAGCAATGGCTACAAAAAGAGTATTTTGTCCATAAAAATATAGACCCCTTTAATTATAATAATGCATACTATAATAATGCTAAACTATTTCAGCAGCCAACAAGAAAAAAATGAGGCATGCAGGAGGCTAGTCAATAATATGGGGTCAAAATAAAAATAATTTTATATCTTTCCTCATCTGATCTACATTTCTAATTTGTCTTGGGATTTTCTTATGAATTAAGACTGTGTTAAGAAACAGCAGGCTACTTTAAGATATGAAAACAAACATGATCTGAAAACCATGTCTTTTCGAGTAATTCGTTTTCATTAATTGTTCCCTTCTTTAAGTTTCCAAGCAAAGAGTGAAAAAATATATATCTAGGCAGAAAGTCAAAATTCCTTTAAAATGTAGGGTAGTTTTTTTTATTATTTTATTTTGCTTTAATTTATTGCAAGCTAACTCCAGGAGGTAATTACAGCCAGTTTTTTGTATTATTTTTGACACTGAGCCTAAAGTTTAAACAGAGTCCCGTGAAGGATTTGACATCTGTAAAGCATAGGCAAAATGATGGTCTTTTCCTGCAGTAGGTTATGACGCTGGAAGCCCTGCAAGAAACAAATTTCTAAGGGAGTTTGCTGTTCAGCTGGACTGAGAATGAGCCAGGACTCAGACCACAGGGCAACAGTGTTGTCCCAGAATTAGAGCAGGTGGCTGGAGAGCAACACTGGTGGGTTAAATGTTTCAGTGTGGCTATGAACTAATTTAAGAAACAACAACAACATTGACTCTGTTCTTCAGCATCTGTGTGTTCAGATGTACAGGCTGACACAGCCCAGATTTAACATTCAATTGAGTTGTTCCTTCTGAAAAACAAACAAACAAACAAACAAAAAATAATAATAAAAAAAATACATTCCCGAGATCTATTCAGCTGAAGTTGTAAAAGAGTTCTTTTCATTAAGCTGTAAAATGAGTATATTTATGATCAAACAATGTTGACAGGTAAACAAATCTTGAAAAGGAAAGTACTATAAGAACTGTGTTATTAATAATGATTGTTTTTCCGGACTTAGAAACTCTCTTGGTCTTAGGAATACCACTAAGTCAAAAGCACCTTAACCAGAGGATCATCTTTCTTCTCAAAAAAATCCCATTTATAACTCTGCTTATATCAAAGTTGCATTGGGGAATTGGATTACACAGGAGAAAAGGCTGCTTAAACGTTGAGAAAAGCCACAGTTCACTGCAGGCCCTTCTTATTGCCTACTGGAGCAAGCATCTTCCAGGGAAGCATTTGTGTTCCCCTCAATGGGGCACTTGGAGAGTTGGAGACTTTCTTATGAAAGATTTTGGTCCACCGTGGACAGCAGGAGAGCCAGATATTCTGCTCCTCTCAGGCAACCCAGCAGGAAAAAAGGAGGCAAAAACATTAGTGGTTGTTCAGATCTGTATAGAAATAAATATAGATTTCTGCTCTCAACCCATCTGTCTGCTGACAACATCACCATCACCTCTTGCAAGGATGCTTGTCAGATGTGGGCTGGGGTGTAGCAGTCCAAGAGCACAGGGTGGGTACATGTGCACACAGAGGATGAATCATCTGCCCTATGTCAGGAGCAGAAATGTGAAATGTGGCCCTCCTCCTTTGAAATACCAATTTTTCTTCATTGGCAATAGGTAGAGACATGCTCAAATATCTGCAAGGAGAGGAATGACTTCCAGGCTTACTGTTCTACGCTTCCTTTTCTCTGCCCTACCTGTTGGCACAGGCTTCAGCTTGCAATGTGGAGTAGATTACCTGTCATTATTTTAAAGACTCAAATTACTAGCAGCTTAGTCCACAGAATGTTTCTCTGACAATGTAAAGCATGAACATATCCGTACCTCATCTGCTCATAGATTACATCCACCTATTTCTTCCTAACCCAATAGATTACTGCCTGTGCACGGGAACTTAGCTGGTACAAAGCAAGAAGATACAACCAGAAATGGTTTTCATCTCACATTGGTGAGGGAAAGCCGAGTTGGCGGCCAATACCGTGATTCTGCTTCTCCATACTCATCTCTTGAACATTGTCATCCCAGTCTCTTGCCCTCTCTGACCTGTATCCTCTTGCAGAGTTGGGGTCTGAGCTGTGGTCACAGAGCAGGCAAGAAGCGATGAAGTGATGCTGAAATGAAAAGCACCATCAAGGGTAACCTCAAAGGAGTCTTTCTATATTCTTGTCCGATGCTCTTAACACAGTATGGCATACAATGTTGTGCAGAGAGGGATGGATGAACAGCTCTGGGTGCCAGGGAAACCTCAGCAGGGTGGTATGGCCTTTTTAAATATGAGCAGCTTGCAGCATTTTCAGCTTCTCATATAACACACAGGAAATTGTCCGGAAACATGTCATCAGAACAAAACACTGTGCTCAATGAGGCTTGATCTTCAATCATAGGTCATGCAGGTGAGGCTTTTAAATGATGGTTAACTATTAAAAATAAATAATTCAGAGAATTCAGGAGCTCTCTTCACGCTGTAGCACTGAATTCTTTAGATTTCTACAGTCTTGGGAGGTAAAGGGGAGGGGAAAGTTATCTATATTCAGTTCCCTGAGAAAAATGTTCCTCTTCATAACCATCTATAAAAGATTATTGTCTCCATTTTATTTAATTATTCCATATGAACTAATTAAAAGAGAATAATCAGCCAGTTCAGTGATGATAAATGCTTCAAGCAGGAACACAAAGGAGACTAATAAAGGCACCACCAGCCCACATGATCCTTACTAGGATCCCTACATCTTTAATTTTTCTCTTATATTTATTGTTTGTTGAAAATCTGTTGTCGGTTTCTCTTCTCAAGAAGCCCCGTTGCAGCTCTGCCACTCCTTCAGAGTTTTCAGCATGTGCCAGGCTAGCACTCAAAGGCTCTGGATGTAAGCAATTACATTCTGCTCAGGAGGACTGTGGAGAAGCTGAGTCAGGATATTAATCCATTAGTGACACCCATACTGGGAACTCACTGATCTCTGGGTTAACGGTGACTATGAGAACCTCCTTGCAAGCAGACAGATTTGGCCTTCAGAGTGGGATTGGAGGGGACAGCTGATCAGCGCTCACCCTCTTTTATCATCCATACACGTGTTGCCAATGCACCGAAGTTGCATTGGACTCTTCTTAATACCCTGCCCAACTATGACTATTGCCGTGTAAAAGAGTTCAAATGCAGGAAATGAAACAAGGCTGAAAGCATCCGCTTTGCCATGCTGTCCTTACAGCTTGGAGGATAGCTGTCAGGGAAGGGAAGGGAACCTAAGATTTACTGGCATTTGAATACACCCTTCCATTTCTTACTGGAACTGCACGTAATCTACAAGGTTGGCAGGAATTTTTTAAGCGTCACCAAGGAAGTCTGCAGAATAATTCAAATTTGGGTTGCTTCCTCAGGGAAAGATGCCTACTGTGCTTGGGTAGTGTTTTGTAGATGCAAAAGTCCCAGTCTGGGACTCAGGGAAGACAAGTCCTGGCAGAATGTGACATCCAGCATGAAAAATTATTTTTAGGTGAGCAGCTCCCCACATGGCAAATACATTCCCACATTTGCAAATACTAAGGAATACTACCATTAAAAATTAACATGTAGCAGTTTATATCATCATGTAGGTGATTAGGTCTTGTTATTTATATTCTAAAGGACTTTGAGTCAAATGTTTAGTTTGTAAGTTGTAATTACATCCAATAAAGGAAGGCAATATTATCATCCAACAAATAGATTATTAATATTGAAATTGAACGTAATTTTTGTTAAGACCATCAATCATTTTGAAGGTCAAATGGGAGCCATTTAGAAAAGCTGATGTTTTGCAAAAGTGGTCCCTAATATATGAGAACCCAAATGCCCAAAATTCACAATAATTCTTGGTCTATACTGCCCCATGCAGGTCCTGCAGCACTAAATGAGCATACAATTCATTTTTAAATCAATGGATCCCTTATATTTCAAAGCAGTTGCACAGGATTCATATGTGTTCCCTCCCAACTGCACTTTCTGAAAATTCGTCTTCCACCTCAAAGCCCCATTTCATTGCATTTCCCTGTCATTCCACCTCATGTTTACTTAGTAATTACAGGACACAATTTTCCAGTGATCAAATCAAACTGTATTAATACGTGCCTGTGTGCAGCTCAGTGTGAAAGAACCTTCTTTCCACCCTTTGGGAGCTCATTATTATATACACAATCTTTGTATTTTTATTAGTCAGCCTTATGATTTGTGGGGTAAGGGGGACTGGCAATATTGTTTCACATACATCAAAGGTTGAAATGCAGTTTTACAAGAGCCAGCAGGTTACATACAAGCCCCAAAACACTTGTTATAGGTGTGACTTTCCCAAACCAAACTAGGCAGTGAGTGTTGGCAGAAATTATTCCAACTCTCTGCAGCAGTCAGATCAGCAGCTGTAAAATGGGAATTACTCATTTTTTAAAAGGTACATTTCTAAAATATCTTTAATGCAAGCTCTGGGTGCCCCACACTTCTTTTTTGGCTTTGCCTTATTGAGAGAAATGAGGCATGCTTGATGACTTATATAGTCCTTCCACAAATTTCAATCAATTATTCTCCTTCTAGGATTAGTCTGCCCATAAAAAGTCTTCCAATTTTCAAATTTGTCTTCCTAATTATTTTCAGAATATAGGAGGAAAAAGGAAAGAGGATATGCTGTATGTAATTAACAAGGAAGGGAAGGAAAAGGAAGAACTTTTTTTCCTAAGAAAGCCAGTCTTCTAAGCCCTGTTAAGCACACTAATTATAAACATTTTTATTGGGCTCTCTTTCTGCACTTTTTCTTACTTTCTTGCTGAGCATCACAGAAAAAAATTTCCCTCTTTATTCAAAGGGCAACTCACATGTAGTCTTCCACAAAGTCTACCCCAAGGGAATTCAATTTTAAGAAAATGTGTTGTAAGTTTTCCATAATTACCAGTGAGGTAATTTTTTTCTCTGCTGTGCATAATTTATGGGGAGCAGAGACATTTGATCTGATGATTTTGCCATCCAGTGAATCAATACTGGGCTGTACTGAAGCAAAGCTCCCATTGACTTCACTGCAAGCAGATTTTGCAAGCTGTGCGTCCCCATAGTGTGTCTAGACAGGGCAAGATCTAACCCCACCATGGCCAGTGGTAGTCCTTCCATTGATCAGAATGGGTTTGAGACAACTTCTTTAATACATAGGCACATGTGTAATTAGTCTTAACAGAAACTGTGCTGGAATTTCTTTGAGGAAAGATCATGTTGCTCAGCTGAAGCCCATAGTCCACAAGGTTTCTGAGAAATATTGACTGAAAGCAGGAACAAGACCATTGAGCCTACCCAAATCTCAGTAGGGAGTGAGATTGTTGTTCTGCAGCATTTTTTCAAAATTGGAAAAAAACTTTGTTTTCATTCACAGTTTCTCTAAAAATATATAGTTGTTTCAGAGAAAACCAGGGGAATTTTCATAAGTCTCCATCAACAGACCCACCCCTTGGGGTACAAGACTATACATCATATCTGAGTCCCTGCATCACCTGAATCAAAATAATTTGACTCTCATTTTGACTAGAAAAAAATATTTTGACCCTGATAAAACTTTTCTGACAGAAGTTTAACCAAAGCAAACACATTCTAACTGAGAAAATGTTGCTTTGTTCCCAGTTTTCGAAAGAACGGCTACTCTGTCAAACACTCCCAACACCCCTCCAACCCCTCCATCTAAAAACCAGACAGGGAAGGCAACATCCCAAGTATCTAACACCACCTCTGTGGCTGCTTTGTTAAAAAAACTTATTTGACTCTCTTAATTAACTCATTAACTCATTTGATGGGTTCCTGATGGAGGAGCAAGACGGCTGAGCAGCTGCAATGTGCTGGTGAAGGATGGGAGAGCCTGGACAGTCCCTGGACACTGGGGAGGGTAATACTCCCTCCCTGCCATCTTATTGCTGTAATTCTGCACTTGGAAGGAAGGCAGCCAATAATATTTATCAAGGTCAATTATTGCAAAATTCTCTCAGCTTCTTCAAAAGACATTAAAAAGGTGGATACTCACATGTATCAATTTTATAATTCTCAAAGAATGGCCAAGATGACCACATTTTTTGTATAAAAATCCCACAAAGAAACACATCATTCCAACAGAAGGCAAAAATAAATGCTAAATCCATCAAAATAACCATTTGACTCTCTTATCTCCCCTCTGAAACCCTTATTTTTCTTTCTGCCTATTTCCCATGAGATAATGAAAATATCTCCAGCGATATTTTTGCCCTGAATGATGGTGGTGGGTAGGAAAGAGAAAAAGGGTTTTCCAAAGCTTCTGACAGCCTTCCTCAGAGTTGCTGCACTGACCAGAGGTAAATGGCAACACCGGTCCCTGAATGAGTGCCAGAAGAACCAAAGCAGGGGACTATGGGCATTGCTGGTCTTACTTTATGCTATATCCCTTGCCAGCCCACATTCCTGGAACATGGATCAAAATATTAAGGACCAGCTTGCAGTCTTGTCACAATAATGCTAACAGTGTGTGCCTGAGATTGCTGATCCCTGATGTTAACAAATAAAGACCACCCTAAAAAAATGCACATCAACCTTCTTGTTTGTTCTGGTTTGGTTTGCTTTGTTTTTTTTTAAGACATCCAAAAGTGAATTTTGTACTTTTTATAGTCTATGGGACCTCAGCAGCTCTAATTAGCCAATACTTCTCCCTGCCACAAAAATAATATTTGGTAGACTGTGATCTTTGATGCTGTTAAGCTTCTCTATAGGTGTTGGAAGTCCTGCTACATGGTGTGACGGCTTTAGCTCAACCACAGATGATTTGGCTTGATGCAAGAATTGCTGGGTGATATTTTATGACTCATGTTATGCAGGAGGTCAGTCTAGATGATCATATTGGCTTTAAAACTCATTAATCTGTGTGGAGAAATATCTGTGAAAGGATTAAATAGAAGTCCCAACATTTATTCTACATGACAAGTAAATTGGATTCAAACAAAGGTCTTTAAAGCTAAAATGTAAACACCAAGCTGCCAACTCCATAGTCTAAAAGGTCACACTTGCAAAACTTACCACTGAATGAGATTTACTTTAGCTAAATTGTTCTTCTTTTCCTCAAAATTTCAAGGCACTTTCATTTAAATTTTTTTTTAAAAAAGAAAATATTTCCATTTGAAAGGAAGTTACTTTTTAAAAATTGAATTTCATTATAATAATAGATTAAGATGGCCAAATATTTCATATTTATCTAAGAGAATTTTTGACTGAACCAGAGAGAGATATTTTTTCACTTTGAAGATTTTTTTGTAAGATTCCAAGATTTTGTCTCTGTTCTGGATTTTTTTTTTTCAGTAGCATAAAAATATTCATGGGATAAGGACATCACTTCTTTTTGAGCAGTACCAACCATCCAAACTTGGCCTTGTGATTTGAAATTTCAAAGCATCCATGCTGTTTGATGTATACTGAGTTCCAGACATAGAGAAATCAATCTGTATAGCTCTGCCTACCTTGGTAGCTGCAGTCAATGTACTGTAAAGTCTTTGTTAAATATTTAATAATTAGCTGTGGCTTAATAATGTGTGTCTGAAGAAATGCTGAAGTCTGTGAGTGGATAATGAAAGAATGCTGTGTCCTGAAACGAATGCCTTGAGATATTATATATTGTGCTGTGGTGGTTTCCTCACTCAGCAAATTGAGTGACTTTGCTACTTGGGGGGAAATAGGCAATTGTGTCCAACAGACATCTGCTTTTGTAACCTCCTGTTTCCCAGGGAGAATCCATTTAGACATCTGAACAAAACCTTGTATGGTAATCCCAGACCCAGAAATACTTCAGTGGAAAGTTTCCTTTAGATTGCTCATGTTTCCACTGAATAAAAGCATCTTTTATTCTCTCCAGTAAGAGAATGAAGCAAGAGTTGTGTGCAGGCAGGTCTGCCACTCTTGACATACAGACCATCCCATTAACATAGAAAAACTAATCTTGTGGATGATGGGGGTTCAGGTAGACCATTCAGGTAGACCCTATAGGCTCTTTAGCCCAGTATGTGTTATTTTCAAGCTGTGGAAGTAGTTTAGACCCTTGGCTTGTTTAAAACAATGTCATTCATGATGGTAAAGACCTCTTTGCACAACTGCACCTCTCAACTTTACTTCACTGGGAGTGTTTTAAAGCCAGAGCTTAGATTCAGGAGAAAGATCTGGATAGCACACTTTCCATGCACCAGCAATGTGCCCTTGTTGCCAAGAGAGCCAATGAAATCCTGGGCTGCATAGGAAGGAGTGTGGCCAGTAGGTCAAGGGAGGTCATTCTCCCCCTCTACTCTGCATTGGTGAGGCAACAACTGGAATACTGCGTCCAGTTCTGGGCCTCTCAGTTCAAGAGGGACAGTGAACTACTGGAGAGAGTCCAGTGTAGGGCTGGAGATGATTAAGGGATTGGAGCACCATCCTTATGAGGAAAGGCTCAAGGAGCTTGGACTCTTTAGCCTGGACAAGCGAAGGCCAAGGGGAAGCCTTATCAATACTTTTAAGTCTCTAAAGGGTGGGTTGAAGGAGGTTGGAGCCGGACTCTTTTCAGTGGTTTCCAGTGATAGGACAAGGGGCAATGAGCTCAAGCTGGAACATGGGAAGTTCCATTCAAATATGAGGAAAAACTTCTTCACAGTGAGGGTAACGGAGCCCTGGAACAGGCTGCCCAGGGAGGTCATGGAGTCTCCTTCTCTAGAGATCTTCAAGACCCACCTGGATGCAGTCCTGAGTGATGTGCTCCAGGCCTTCTTGCTTTGGCAGGGAAGTTGGACTAGATGATCTCTAGAGGTCCCTTCCAACTCTGACAATTCTGTGATTCCGTGATTCCACCCCTGACTAAGGGTAGAAGCTCAAAACCAGAGGAGTCAGGATATGTGGGGGGTCTAACACCATGACTGCTATAGCTTTATGGAAGACTTTTCTCTGTGCCTGATGCCATTACGTGTAAAGCAAAGCTAGCAGCTCCTCACCATCCAAGAAGGAGTGACTGTGAAGCTGACCTCTTTGATGTTTATAAAATGCTCTGTGTGTCTGATATGAAAGACCTTAAGGGGATACAAGAGGTGATAAATAAATAAATGAACAAAATCTGCTGAAACAAAGACAGCATGGGGAGACATGCTCTGTGCTGGCTGTGATTTGTATAGAGCCTTGGCATGAGTGAAGGCATCTGTCGGAGTGGGAAGTCGGGCCTGGAGTAACGACGGAGTCTCAATATGAGTATGATCGTTCTCCTTTATTGCAAGTTTTTAGCAGAGTTTGCAGAGGCAAACAGCAGATACACACGCCAGCCGGCGTTCACACCATGGCTGCCAGCTCTCATCCATCTGGCTTAAGTTTTCATAGAATTGGTACAAAGTTGCTTCCTACACACAGCACTACTCCCTTAGTTCCCAAGGTCAGTTCCGTTTTACTAAACTTAAACAAAGGCTAGATCAGGGAGAGGGATCAGGGAGAGGACAATGCCATCCCCAGGCCTGCTGCTAAGGCTACAGGCCTGAGGCCAAGGCTTTGGGCCTACGGCTAAGGCCTCTCCCCTGATCCTGTGTCTAGAACTGGATTGTTCATCCCAATCAAGTCATGTCCTCTTGAAGACAGCCATTCCTCCACAGGCATCAGAAAAAGAAATGAGGAAAAGCCATTTGCATAGGTGTTGGAGGCTCTGGTTTTGTTACAGGAGCACTGCACTGAGCATAGAGCATCCTTTCTCTCAGTTGCATCATATGTTCAAAAGAAGTCCCTCCCCCAAAAAGCTTTCAGTCTTCACAGGTTGACTCGTCTTCATAAAATTCCAAAGCCTTTGTAATTTCTAAAGAGACTAGAAAGTGAAAGGTATTTTTAATTACTACTTTGCACTGTGACAGGACTTGCTCCCTTTGCAGGAGTACTCTAAATAGTGAAGGTGCCTTTCCTTCAGCAGAAAATGTCTTCACAGTCGGCAAAAAGCATTTATCCATAGCAGAGGACACTAAGGGTGTGCCACACAGGGGCAGAAAGGAGACACAACACTGTTTACTGAGCAAGAGATTCTGCAATATGTTGCCCTGTTGATTTATTAGATTAACTGACCAGTCCTTGCTTCACTATAGAAGGACACATTTGTTTGGCTTCACTTTCAGAATATTACCCTGCTATTGCTTGATTAATTTATTTACAAGGGATAACAAGTTGATGATTCAAATGGACATTTTGTGACCAGCCATAGGCATTTTTGACCTTGGAGGAATGATTTTTGGGTATGATGGAGTTCATTTTGTGTAAGTAGACTTATTCTAACTTCATACAAGGCAGCAAATACCTTCGGAATAGATCTGCTTTTTTTTTACTACCTGATATAATGTGAATGATGTCCCCCAATTCTCAGGGACAAAGATCCTGCTCCAACCCCCAGTGTAATATGGGAGTACTGCCCCTTGACTGCAGTGTAACCTTCTGGGTGCACGAAACAACTTTGCAGACCCCACAGCCTGCTCACAAAAAAGTTACAGACTCAATAACAAAACAGGGTCCTCCAACTTCGGCCTATAGAGGAATATTTGGAATCTGGGGACACTTTTAACTTTCTCTGGGAAGTACATTCCAGTGGAACTGCTCACCAATGGAGGGCATCAGAATATGAACCTGTGCCTCTGATGAATATGTGCCTCCAAAAAGACATCTCCAAGTGAACCAGTAATAAAAAACTGGATCTATACACACACTCATACCCATATAGGAAATAAAAAAAACCTGTACGAATAGATATAAAAGAGTAAACTTGTAAAACATGTATGTGACACACAGAAGAAGGCATTTGTGCATATACAAATAGAGATAAAAATACAAAGCCATGCTGGTGAAGGGCCTGGAGAACAAATCTTATGAAGAGCGGTTGAAGGAGCTGGGGCTGTATAGTTTGAGGAAGAGGAGGCTGAGGGGAGACCTCATCACTCTCTACAACTACTTGGAAGGACGCTGTAGAGAGGTTGGTGCTGTTCTCTTCTCGCAGGTAATTAGTGACAGAAGAAGAGGGAATGGCTTTAAGCTACAACAGGGTAGGTTTAGACTGAACATTAGGAAAGAATTTTTCACAGTAAGAGTGGTCAGAGACTGGAATAGGCTGCCCATGGAGGTGGTTGAGTCACCATCCCTGGATGTGTTTAAGAGTCATTTAGATCTGGTGTTGGGGGATATGGTGTAGGGGAGAACTTTGTAATGTAGGGTAGATGGTTGGACTCAATGATCCCAAGGGACTTTTCCAACCAAAATGATTCTATGATTCTACGATTCTATGATCATATAAATAGTGTGTGTCTATGGAATTGTTATCTAGTGCAATTTGTCTATAAAAAACAGAGAAAACGTATATTTAAATATAACACAGTATTTTTAATAGCCATTAAAAAACTGATCACACTTAGACAGGCGCAGATAGGAACAGGCATTTCACATCTCCATTTACACCTATGCAGCTGGATTCCAAGTGTAGCTCAGGGTACAAGAACCCTTCTGTCCCTCCACCTCTCTCTAACCGCTATCCTACCCTTGCTGGCGTGTGACTCCCATTAACATTAATGGCACCACAGACACCGAGGTAGAGCACATCTCTAAAAAAGCATCAGCACATAGGTGAACACATCACTCCTCTTTTACAGTCTTTACACCAACTCCCAGTAAAATTCTCTATTGATTTCTAGGTTTTACTACTTATTTTTAAGGCATTCAGTGACTGTGGCCCAATATATCTGACAGATCTTTTGTCACCGTGTGTTCCTGAGGGTCAGAATCAGCAGGGTTATTAAGTCTGTCCAAGGAACAGTCTTAAACCATTTTGGAGCTAAGGTTTTCTAGCAGCTATACAGTGTTACTGTAAGAAGCATGTCAGAGTTGTTTCTGAACTGCTCTTTCTTTCATGGTGTGTAAGAGTAAAGCAAAGTAAATGCGTTTTGCTAGGTTTTATCTTGCCTATCCTTAAATATCTTCAGGCTGAAATACAATTGGAAGATGAATCATTGAAGTACTGTCAAAATTACAGGTGCTGGAAACTCATAAAGGTATTCAAGGCCAGTAATCTACAGTTTGGTCAAATATTCCTTTCACTGCATTTCCTATTGCTTTGTCCAAACAAACTTGAAGATGGACCAAGAAATGTTACACACCTTTATGCCTGTAAGGCATATATCCTTATGAAATCTACCCTGATACCCATTTTACATTTTCAATTGCTTATTTCCAGCTGTTAAGGAATATAGTTCAAACTTTTCAGACTTGCATTCAGCAGAACAGTAATAACCAATCCTGAGTGAATAATTTATTGAAAATAAATTCAAGCTTTCTGTTTAGAGAGACACATTCACTGAGACCTGAAGTTAAGTGAGATGAATCTCATCTAGAATGTCCAGAAGCAGAGTGTGATTCTGTCAAAATCAAGATTCAATATAATATTTACTATTTCTTTTTTTTTTTTTTTTAATGCTCTTGAACCAGTAAGTGGCTCTGAGTGTTTAGAAATCAAGCTGGGTTGTTTAGCTTTAATGGCCCTGGAAGTTGTGCACTCCTGTTTTGTTTCCCCAACAAGCTGAAACCCATTGGTCAGGACTGGGGCTCATGTAACCAAGATGGATCTGAATATTTCAGAGGCAGTAATAATTTAGAAAACACAGCAGATAAGGCAGATTATAGAATTAAAAAAAAAAAAAATTATAAACTTATTTCCTTCTGGACTACTCATCCTTGCCCAAGGCATCATATGTTTAAATAATAATAATAATAATAATAATAAAATTAAGCTCCTTTAAGATTTATTAGCTGAGCGCAGTTTAATTTTATCTTGTCAGATTGAGGCTGAACAAGTACCCTCGCTGTGAAGGTGGCAGTCAGATCCACGTCTGTCTTGTTTGACTGTCACTTTGTCAGAGCTTAGGCTGAGGGCTTTCCTGGTGATCCCATCCTCCCACTGCGCTAAGCAGTGTGATTTCTGTGCAGCTCCCCCTGCAAATGCTCAAGTTAGCATGAGCTTAACTCTTGATGTCTTCCCCATCTCATGTGAGAACACGTTGGCTTGTGGGAAGTAGCCTTCAAAAAGGCACATGCCCCACTGAAGCAAATGCAAATTTCAATGAGAGTGAAGGGGCCTGGGTCTTCTGTGATGGGGTGAACCACTCGGGGTGAATGCATTTCAGGAGCTACCCTCTGCAAAGCTCTCCCCCCCCCCCTAATTTTTTTTTTCCTTCAGTCTTATTTACAGATCTAGATCCTCCTTTGTTTTTCCTGGAGAAAAATATGCACCTCATTGATCGGTCAATAGATTTTCGGTTTTACTTTACTTGTTTGTTTTCCACGTCATGACTTTCCCTGTTGTGCCTGTAGCCGTTTTCACTTAGATAATAATCACTAACTCACAAACTGGGCCTAGTTATTATATGGATGGGTAACATCAAAATGCTGCAAAAAAAACCCCAAATACCCATATGATTCAATATTTGGATTTTTTTTTTTCACCGCGGTGCTGCTGTTCAATAAGATACTGGTAACGAGTGTTGTTTTGACAGCTCAGATGGCTTTTCTCTTTATGATCATTGACAAACCCACGGTACTTTGTGTAATGCCTCTTTTCTGCACCATCCACATCACAGTTCAGTGAACAACCGGAGAAAAAAAAAATCTTTCTCTGTATTTCCCATAGTCTTTCTGTGTGTGTAAGTGTGTCTGTGTGTCTGCCCCTGTCTGTTCCCAGACCAGGGAAGGGTGCAACTCAGTCCCAGTCGAAGCAATCCCTGAGGCTACAGACGCATGGAGCTGAGAGGTAAAGCTCGAGGCATAAACCTGGAGCATGTTGCAGGGTGGCAGCTGGGCACAAACTGGTGTCTGTGTGTCCAGGAGCGTGAGAAACGAGCAGCCGGGGCGCTGAAAAACAGGCAGGGAAACACATGGGAAAATTACCCCTGACTCATCTGAGGGGAGGCGGGGGGTTAATTTTGCCATTCCTGGGGCCAAGCCAAAGCTTTTTTTTGAGATTGTGACATCTGTTTGCAGCTTTTTAAAGTCAGGACAGCTTGATTTGCGAGAGGTTAATCCACCCGTGTGCCTGTAGCTGGAGTCGAGTTGGCAGAACATGTAGTTGAAGACTTTTCAGATTAGAGGGAATATACCCCGACATAAAGAGGTAAAAAGTTGGTCCTACCGAAAGCAATTACATTTCCTTTGACTTCAATGCCACCAGGATATCAACCAAGATATAACTCTCCTTGCTAATGGAAAAGATTTCATGGAGATGTCTGACCATTACAAACCGTGGTGCTTGCCCGAAAAAGCTCTTTCTCTCAGTTTTACACCTAACATCAGTTTCACATTTCTGTCATGGTCCCAGCAACTGGTAGATTTATATTCTCTTCTATGGCTCTACCAGTGGCTCATAAAAAAATTGAGAGAAGCTGCCATCTGATTGTATTTTTTCAGATACTTTAAGAAAATAATATGAAAACTGGCTGCCTCCAATCTTTTTTTAGTTACCCCAGCATTTCACTGGAGGAGAGTAACTCTGGGGTTTTCTTTAGCTTACTTTATTCTAGAATTATTGAGAATAATTGTAAAGTGAGGTAATAAACTTTAATGTCTTATTAAAAAAAAAAAAAAAGTCAAACCTATAAATCACTGATATTTTCAGATCACCAAACAGGAACTTGGAGAACCTCAGTGCTATGTGCTGTTGGTCCAGACATCCTGTATTTTATTGTTTTAAGATGCTTCTCTTATTCATCTGGTAGTTTTTTAACATGCCTCATGTTAAATTTAACATGCTTCTTTCCTTCATCTGTAGCTTTTTCTGAGCTACCCTTTGATGATGAAATATGGACCGATGTAGTCAATAGTCTTTGGCTAGAAAGTGAAAGAAAGATGTCTCTTGCTAGCATCTTCCCTCAGTGGCCTCCTGCGGGCTTCTGTTTAAGCTCACCTTTCACTTCTGCAGAGCCAGCAGAGAGAAGGAATTCAGCAAGCACCAATATCCTCGGTCATCGAGGTTTAAAACATGAGACCTCTGCACTGACCAGAGCGGCTCCACTCCCAGACTCCGTGACATGAAGCCGGATCACTGGCTTGCAGAGCCTCCTTTCAGCTGCCTAGCAGTTCCACAGCAGAGCCGTTTTCAAAACGAATTCCCTCTGGTCACACAACTGGGCTGTTTCTCCCTCTTGCCATGCAGAAATAAAGGATGTGAGAAACCACAGAGCTTTCTTCTTGTTTCCCCTTGCTTTAAGGGTCCCTACCACCACAAAGCAAGAATTTATTTTTCCCTTGAGAGGCAGGAAAAGACAGAATCACAAAATAACCACTACTTGTTTCAGCAGAAACCCTTCAGAAGACACAGCAGTCCATGTCCTGCAAACTCTGTTCAGGAAGCATTGGTTCATGCTATGTCTTTTCAGCTCCTCAGGAGAGGGGAAAAAAAAAAAAAAAAACGGAAAAAAAACCCAACCTAGAAGAGCTTGACCGCTGTGCTCTGTGTTCTGCATAAAAGCTACCTATCTATCTGGAAGTCAGCAACTGCTCACTTGATTGTTGTGTCACCAAGCTATAAGGACAGGCAAAAACCATGTTCCTCTGCCGTGCGGTTGCTATGGAATGCTGTGCATTGAAGCCATTGTCTCTTGGCTGTGTCTGTCAAGTAGGTGTTTACCTCTGCTTTAGTCACTCTGGGCTCCCTATAGAGCTCTTTCAGGATGTGATTCATTTCATCCTGAAATAGATCTAAAATCTGTCAGATGAATCGTGCCCCAAAAGTGTTTTTTCCCCCCACCCACCATTCTCCCCCCCATCATTGACTACAAAGGGAGCCTGGGATCACCAGCCTGGGTTTTGCCCTTTATGTGGTGGATGTATGAAGTTAACCAAAGCCAGATCGCACTCCTGGGGACATATTTTGTTACACTGTCACTGGGAGTTTGTGGTTCTTTCTCTAAAAGTCACTGGTTGGGGGCAAAAGTAGAAGGTTTTCTCAGTATAGGGTGATGATCTCTGTGGGAACACCCTGTTTCATTAAAAACACGGCACCACAGACACTTGGAATTTTAAAGGACAGTGTTGCAAAGTGAGGTTTTTTGGAAGGTATCCTTGAGAAAGCAGTTACCTGGAGAAAGGAATGCGGGAGGCACAGATGTAACTGAGGCTTCAATGCTGGGTGGTAAAATAGAGGATTTTCACAAGAGGTCAAATTTGCATACGTTTAGGTATCCACTAACTTCAGGGCTCCACATTGAAAGGGTCTGTGCATGAACTAGTCATCTAGACTTCTATTATCAACGAAAACCTAGTCAAAGCAGTAAATGAAAATTAGGAAATAATTCATCTAACCGAAAATTAAAAGTCAATTCAAGAATGAAATTAATTTTGCCCTAATGCCTAATAACTGCCTAAGTCTCCCTGAGCGTAGTGGCATACTAGATATCCAGCTCACATAGACATCTACACTGTAGACACTTATGGTTAGCTCAGATTATTCCTCTTTAGATCTTTCAATATCTAAATTTGAGGTAGTCAACCCAGCATCCTTGAGTGCCAACAGACAGAAACAAGCTTTTCCAGATAGTGGTCGCCTGACTGCGTTGAGCAGCCCTCTGAGGCTGGGATAAATCACCTTCCAGAAGGGCCTATGTCAGGATACCCCATTTCTCACCAGTAAGATTGTGCCTTTATTTCATCCTTCTGTAATTTAGGCTATACTTTTGAGATTATCTATATAGCTAGATATTTATTTCTACAACAAGAAGGCATAGAACATTTCCAGATGAAAATAGCTGCAGTCGTCCCCAGGAGATAAATGATACATTATACCATGCCAGTCTTATATGCTAGAAAACTTTGGGGAAATCTTTTGCATATTTAGAAGTATCTTCTGTCCTTTTTGAAGCAGCTCCTTACAAAAGGCCCAGCCATTGGAGCAGGAAAATTACCCTGAACAGTATGTTCTCTTGTTCTGCACCTAAGACTTCTTGGCTTGGTTATGCCCAGACCCCTTGACTCATTAATATTTATGCATCTGGAAGTAATAACAAATATCTACAATCTCCAGAAGAGAGTCCTAAATGCTTTGGAGGCTTTTGTCACTCATCACACCCCATTACCCAGGTATGTGGTTTACAGCAGTGTAGGTGTAGATACAAGACAAAGTTGTTGCTCTTGCTACTTGGTGCCCATGTATTTCATGTGGGTGCAGCCTTGTATGGGTTAGAAGGCCATCAGCAGGAGAAAATTTCTACCAGAGTTCTCCCCACTGCAGATGTGAATGGCCCAGAGCTCCTCTTTTACTCTTTGCAGACGATTTTACTCTAAATTCTCCACTCTTATAGGCATCTTTTATTTCTAAAGGGCTTGATAAGCTATTCCTGAAACTGGAAATAAGGCATCCTTAGAGGTAGTGATGATAAGACACATAATTTAAGCAAATTGGCCAAACTGAAGGTTTTCCTGACTTGGTTTCTAAAAAGCTCCAATGTCCTGCATCTTCATCCCCTGTTTTTATCATCTCCAGACCAACCCATTTTACCTCCCAGAAATGAGTAGTCTTTTTACCTTTGTCTTCATTTTCATTCTGTATTTGAATGAGACAGAACTATAGAGAAAGATAAATTCTTCTTATCCTGATGACTTTTTATGGAAAAGAGGGTATATTGTCGTAGCTTACTTGACAGGTGATTCAAGGTTTCATCTCACAATTTCTGGAAGACAAAAGCAAAATAACAAAAAGGGTGTTTGGGGTTATTTCACTTACAGTCAGCTGTTTGCATGAGTAACAGAAAGCAATCAATATACTTGAGCAGCAGCAGGTTTTCAAGAGAGCTCTTTTTTTTTTTTTTTTCTTTCTCAGTATTAATGATGACCTGCACTTCCTACCATAATGATTATCTTAAAAGTCTTTTTGGCTTTTGAAGAGGTTGCCTCAGCTCTTGGTGAAGGAATATAATCCAAAGAAGTCTATTACCTTAGAATTCATTACTCCTATTTCTATTTTTTTTTTTTTTTTTTGGAGACAGAAAATGTTGTAAATTAAACTGCTTGAGTTGGCTTTGTGTTTTTTTGCATACACAGCAAGGATAACTACACATCAGATTTATGGGCATCGTGCACGGGTTGCTATGGCAACCCCTCCAGCCGCTGTACACCAAATAACCTTGTCATGTGAACGTTTATCACAAGCACATCAAGTACAGGGTTGCTTGGTACAGTCTTTGGCTAAACAGCAGGATTTTTTTCTGAATAGTAATTGGTCGTGGCCTTTTAATGCTATGAGTCAAAGTTAATCAACTCCTAGATTTGAAATTAACCATCAATACGACATAATTCGAGCACCATTCTTCATGACTGCAGTGCTCAGTGAGAGGAAACTTAGCAAGGAGCATTGCTCCCTTTTCAGGAAAGCTGTGGGTTGTTTTTTTTATTGCCATTGTAATCTCACAAAACCCATATGTAAAATGACAGGCTGTGTCTGTGTGCGCGTATAACATATTATTGCACTGTAAATGAAATGTGAATTTTAACTATCGAATCATTTGTGGGAAATAAAGCTTATTTTTCTTCTTTTTTTTCTTCTTTTTTTTTCTTTAAAGGAACTTCTAAAGCCAGAGCCACATTCTAATTCTTCACACCCACTTTTAGTTATATTTTTAGGGGAAATTTGCAGGCTGCACACCTGGTCCTTCAATAGACTAGTTGAAAGGCTTTCTTATGCATTTAAACTCCTCCCTGTGCACCCACATTTTAAAGAAAATACAGGAATTTAACTATGTTTCTAATTTATAGTTTCAGAGGGAAAGATTAGTATGTGTGAGGGATTAGTGATCTGTGTAAATTACTCCAGTAATTTTTATACAATAGTTACCTCATAGGTAAACTCCAGCTCATATATATGAGTAAGAATATTTTTTTTTCCAGAAGAAATAATATTCAGAAAGATTCCATCTGTAATTTACCCCTCATATTCACTGTTATTATAGGCCTTTTTTTTAACCAAATTAATTTAAATACCCAAATAAGAGAAGAGGTTTGTAATTCAGTTTACAAAATGAAACAGTAGAAAAAGCAAATAGAATCATGCAACCATAGAATGGTGTGGGTTGGAAGGGACCTTTAAAGGCCATCTAGTCCAACACCCTTGCCACAGACAAGGATATCTTCAACTAGATAAGGTTACTCAGAACCCTGTCCAACCTAACCTGGAATGTTTCCAAGGATGGGTCATCTACCACCTCTCTCGGCAACCTGGCCAGTGTTTCACCACCCTTTCTAGCTTTAATTGGTAGGATTAGTTGAAACAATGTATGGTCTTGCCCCTACCTGTGTTTTTTTTTTAAAAATGATGGTTTATTGTACTATAGGTTCTCATAATCACTACACCCAAACCAAAACTTGCTGGACTCGTTAGAAAACCACTGTTGGCTTGAAATGGGTATTGTTAGGAAATAAGCACCACTTCTGTAACCCATTTTAAATGTTTACTGTAGGATGAGATGTGCTTTTCCCCATATTTACCTGTTTTTAGGAATAACTTTCAAGGTAGAACAGGGGGACTGGTTGATTTGTATACACACATGTTGCAGATGGCAATATTCAGTCAGATGAACTTTTGTTGACTGTCTTCAAATCAAGATCAAGTGCTTTACTGCAAGTACTTTGGTCAAGCACAAGTTATTTGTCTTAATCTAGGCATAATGAGGTGATATTTTCCACCTTTCATTATGCAAAATGTCAGATTAGATGATTTAATGTCACAAATTTACCACATAAGCCTTTCTTAATATTTTATATCTCCTGAGACTTAGGTTTCTGGATACAATTTGTGAACATTAAATGCTGACTATTTGATTTCCTTATGAAGAGTGCCTTCCTCTTCATCATTACTCACAAACCGCTGGCTGAATAAATAGACTGGATTTCATGCACAAATGCATGGAACTTTTGGAGGAGTTTTATTTTTCTTCTATATTGTACATGAACCCTTGTTAATTTCTCTGTTCATGATCTACAGAGACCTTAGAGGATTTAAATACACAAACTCAACATGCTTTCTTTTGGGACCTGCATCCTTCACACATTGCTTCTCTTACAATACTTAAAATTGTCTTTATTAGCAACCAGATTTGGAGGAAGAATAAATATTAGCTATATCACCAAAGATAGGTTTCAATTACTAAGAAAATCAGTATGTATAGGGAAAAAAAAAAAAAGACAATTTTTTGTAGCCCTTAAGGCTTCCTTTGTGCCTGAAAGAAAACCAGCAGTTTACTGTCAGAAGCTTTCCTGAAGGGTTCACAAGATCACTGGCTCACACTTGGTCTTCTAATTATTGAATTTCTATAAGAAAGCTGATGTCTCAGTTCCCACTCTTATTGTGTGTGCAGTAGTCATAAAGATAGAATTAATGTACGAAATGTTCAAGGTTGATAGTGAATCCACCTGGGGTCAGCTGTGAATCAGACACCTTTTGGTTTGTTATACCCCTCTTAACTTCTAGCAGATGAGTCATCTGCCATAGCTTCTCATTTTTCTTTGCCTTTTAATCACCCTTTGGTTCTAACAACAGGTGATGGAGCTGTTCAAGCATGGAATTACTTGTAAGAGGTACACTAGAGTTAAGTTCTTTGTCTGGTGAACATGTTCACCGGAGCTGACGAAGGAATGTTTCTGGTACAGTAGTCATTGTTTGTGCACCTTATTTCTTCAGAAAGACCAGGCTGGAAGGGGGTTTGAGCAACCTGTTCTAGTGGGAGTTGTCCCTGCCCATGGCAGGGGCATTAGAACTTGATGATCTTTAAGGTCCCTTCCAACCCAAACCATTTTATGCTTCTATGATTCTATGAAACTGTGCCTAAGAGGACTGTAAGGTATCTCTGGCTTAAACAGGAGACTCAGTTGGGAAAGAGGGTTTCTTCTGGGCAGGAAACTGAAGGGAAAACTACAGTTTAGATCATTCAGATATAAAATGTTCACATGAAACTTCAGGCTATATCATATGGGAATGACAGCAGAGTGCAGTTCTTCCTTCCTCTCTGCCTGTCTAGTGGTTGCTGCAATTCCACTACCAGTAAGTTATACAATAATATCTGTTCCTTAAAGATGTATTTTTTCTTCTTTAAGTATTAGGAAACAATCTTAACAATTTTATTTGGCAGCAGAATTCCTACCTGTCCTCTCTGGTCGAACAAATAAGAAAACTGTGTACAAATGACAAGGAAAAACTAACAGCAGTAATTTTGTCCCTTATTCAATTGTGACCTTTTCAATGAGAACTGCAATTAGGCTAATTCTGATGGTATTATTCTGATAGTGATGACTAACATCTGGACATGAAGCAGATTCACTTTTTATTCCCAATACAAATGGAAGAAATGTTATAATATTGGGCAGCTGCATGGCTTTCCTGCATTATGAGATAAAACCTCCCAAAATGCATATGTGAAAATCCAGTATCACCAAATCCAGGCACTAGTCTAAGCATAGAAAGTCAGTTCTTTCAAAAGCAGATTGTTAAAGTATTTTTTTTTAGACTCAGATGACTTTGGTGATATTATTGAAGCAACAGGAGGTTGTAGCAAGGTGGGGTTGGTCCCTTTTCCCAGGTAGCAGGTGATGGGGCAGGAGGAAACAGACTCAAGTTGTACCAGAAGAGTTTTAGTTTGGCTATTAGGAAAAATTTCTTCACAGAAAGGGTATTAAGCATTGGAACAGGCTGCTCTGGGAAGAGGTGGAGTTACCGTCACTGGAGGTATTTAAAAGTCAGGGAGAAATGGTGCTGAGGGACATGGTTTGGTGGTAGACTTGGCAGTATTAGGTTAACAATTGGACTTGACAACCTTAAAGGTCTTTTCCAACAAAAATGATTCTATGATCCTATGATTTTCAGAAGGTGACAAGACTCTTGGGTTAACTACAAAATTATATCATTTTTATGACCACTTGATGGGTGTTAAGTGCAAGTTGTTCACAAATGCTTTGAAAATTCTTGAGCACCAAGTGCCAAAGTTGGACTCAAAGTAGGTCAACCTGTAGAAACATACTCTTCAGAGCTCCTACATGACCTACTTGTCAAGACCCATCATCAGTCTGCAGGGTTACCTGGAAGGCAACAGCCTTCAGAGTGTTGTACAGAACTTTAGAGCTGAAAAATTTCCAGAATTTTCAATGTTTTCTAGAGTTGACTCTGCAAAGATTATTAAAAGTGCTGACTACTTTAGTGTAAAAAATACAAAATTTTTGGGAAGAGCACTCCTATTTTTCTCCAGGAAAATTTATGCTGCAATTTTTACTGATATTAAAAGAATTACTGGACATTCACAATGTCACCTTTTTTCTGGATTGTTTTACAGTTCACGTATTGCACAATCACATCCTTCTTGAAAATGGCTGTTTGCATTAGAGACTGGAGTGTAAAGAAACTATGAAAGTTGGTTCTCTGGCAGCTTCTGCCAGTTTCTCTTCAGAAAATAGGTTTGAATAAATGCTATGACTGGAAGTTAAAAATGCATAGTTAAAATTGTACAGAAGACTCAAAATCAAGAAATGCTAATAAGTAGAACACATCTTAAGAACTCCATAATATTGAAATGCTTAGACAGGGACTGAATTTTAAGGAAAAGTTTTATATTGAGAAAGCAAGCTGGGTTTTAGGAGAGAAAAGCATTTATCTGTGGTTATTTCTCTGCACTGAAATTCATTCCATGCCCTATTTTCTATAGTTTTGATTTATAGTAATATTTACCAATACCTAGGAGTTTCCAGTTAAATTAACAAATTGAATGAAAAGACTTTAGAAAAAATAATTTACTTTCCAATTTGAGCTAATAACTGGACCCATACACTTTCTCAAATGATACCGAACCCTTGAAAGACACAGCTATTTTCTAGTTTATCACTAGATTTGCAAGGTTCTTCCTCCATGTAGTCTTGTAAAGGTTTGGCTCAGTTAGGAGCTATTTTCAGACATGAAAGTTGCCACATGGAGTAGAAGTGAGATAACGAAGAAGAAAACACTGCTCTCACATGATCTTATGCTGGGAAAGAACATTATGATCACCTTGTGATACCAGTTATGTTGGTGTAAATCTGGTTTCATCTTACTGACCTCCAGAGAATTTTAACAGCAAAAACTAGAGAAGAAGCTGACCTTTTCATGACTAAGTGAGAGTACTGCAGAAACAGAGAGAATCACCTAGAAAAGCATGTAGAAGAGAATAACAGAAGAAAAAAAAAGGCAACAACAACAACAAAAAACCCAAAAAACAAAACAAACAGGGCAAAGGAGAGATGGTTAGAGAGCAAAGAGGGATGCTGAGCCTGAAATGGTAACTTTATCTTCAGAGTTCAGTAAAAGCTGGTAAATTGATTTTACATGCTGTGCATATTCTCCATTTAAACATGTAAAAGAATCATTAGTTCTTCTGCCAAAATTATCAAAGAATCTATGTAAAGTATTGGAATTTGTGTGTCTCTCTGTGTGTGTTAGACACAGGACATGGTTTTCAGTAAAAAAGACAATGCAGGAAGCAAAAGCCTGCAGAAAAGTACGTACTAGAGTCTGAATTGACAAAAGATCCATCTGGAAAGTCATCAGCAAGGTCAAAGCATAGCTGATGGGGAGATAACTGATATATTGCTGCTCTTCTGCTGAGCAGTAGCAGATGTGAAAGCCTTGCAGGTCAGATTCCTAGCCATGGAGAAATCATACTGCAAGTGCCTGTTATATGGATGCATCATATTGGGTGAACTTGACTGTTTTTTATCCAAAAGCCTAATGTAGAGGTGGGTAAGCAGAACATGGGAAATATTCTCTCTAAAGGGCCTCAATCCAAGCAACAAGATTTAGTTCTCAATTGTCTCTAAAAACCAGCTATCATTAGAGTAATTAAGGTAGAAAACAAGCTTGTTTGGTGCATTTCCCAAAACACATAGTATCATGATACTGAAAGCAAAACAGTTCTTGAGTCCAAACTGTGCTTCTGCAATGAAAATAGTTGTAGGACTCTCTAAGAGCACAAGTCTTTAGCTCCCTTTGTACTCTAGCACTCACCATACCTCTTGGCCATAAGGTCCACAATTTGTCCATGCACTCTGTAAAAACTCCTTCCTTATGTTTCATTTTAGTATCTGACAGTGTCATCAGCTGTTTCCTGTAATGAGTAACACATATATATGTAGACATATAAGGACTATAGCCTAAACGACCTCTTTCCTCCCCTTAATGACTTCAGTATTCTCTTTCTACCCTTCAGTATTACATTTCTACCCTTTTCAATGAATCAGCTTCTCATCTTCCCTTCATAAAAGAGGAAGGAATAATCATGTCCACAAGGATCTCAAAGACCAGGGAAAATTTTAAAAGGGTGAACAAAAATTAACATCTGGCTTCCATTGAATTTCAATGGACATTTATCATTTCACCATCCTTCGTGCCTTTGAGAAACCTTGTAATAGTTTCTGGGATCCCACTTGTTTGTCTTGACCATTATTAAGTACATTATTGGAACAGAGCCTGTCTCATTCCTGCACCTATGTGCATACAGTGCATAACACAAGAAAGAGTTGATTTGATGCTGGTCCTTATGGAAAATAACAGGTTGATGGATGTGTCCACTCTGTGGCTTACTTCCTTGCTAATTTGCTTGCAACCCTTGCAGATGCCTCTTGGGTGAAGATGGTCATTGTGTTTTTATCGCTGGTAACTACAGATGAGTTGCAAAATGTCTAACTCAGGCTGGGATATTTGACTTCCAAAACCTTGGCCACAGCATAGGGCAAGGGGAAGGAGCAAAAGTCCCAAAACTGATTAAAAGACCTCCAATCTCCTTCCCTGTCCAAACTCTCCTGTAACACCACGAGAAAGTTCCCACTGCCTTTCCCAGCTCAGGCAGGTGTTTCCTTAAGGGAGGTTTTGATGTCAGCAGGCGGAAGAAAGGCTGAAAGGCAAGAATAGATGTCCAGAGATACCTCAGTGGAAGGGGAAATGCTTTAACAGAAAGAAAGTTTTCATCATATGGCGACCTTTGCCACTTCTTGTTAGAATCAGTTGGGAACTTGTCAAGTAACCAATTTATTTCCCATTGGAAACACTGATTTATCAAGACTGAATTACGTGGACTGGAAGATTGGTTTCCCTGAGGATTTGGTGAACTGGGGACAAGATGGGATGAACACAAATATAATTATTTTTTTTTTTACATCTTTAAAATGGAAGACTTTCTCAGAGGAGCTGTACCAGAAGAATGTAAAAAGGGCTGAAATTAAGGAGGGTGAATAACAGTGTTACCACAAACCTTCAAGCTGTAGGTTTGTTTCAGTCCTGGATAAGGAGATCTATTCTTGTCTGAGGGTGGTTTAGATATATGTACCTCTATCCTACTAATTTTACAAAGGCTGGTGCATGGGACTGACCATATCTCAGAGCCAAAAGATGCATCCAGAAGCCATGGGTCACACATGGCTCTGTTCTGTTTTAGGTTTGTGACTGTAAGTTACTTAATTTATGACAATTACTTGTTTTAGGAAAATCAAGTGTGGTTTATTTGCTCTCTGTTGCCCAGTAGGGATCGAGAATTACAGTTTTCTGTAAGACCTCATAAGAATCTGTTTTCATACACTTAGGAGCAAAAAAGCTGCCTTTGCTCCAACTACAGCAATAAGCAGACTTTTGGGTACTGAGTCATTCGGCCACACAAACCCTAGATGGTTTCATATGTTGTTTTTTTGGCACATTGACTGTGTCTGTTCCAGACAGAAGTTCAACCATGGCAGGAGGTCAGAACCACAGCAAATACAAACAGCTCACGGACAAAAGTTTGCCCAGGGAAAAAAAAATGTCTGCAAATTGTCTTAGACACCAAACTACCTAAAGAAAATATCCTAATCCAAAGGAAATTATATACTCTATCAGTCTGATGGCACCAGATTTTTTCCTCTGTGGTGTAGGTCTCCTAAAGCCTTCTTTTTACAAAACCCAAACTTTATAAGCGTATTGTACATTTTAAAGCAAAAAACATATTGAATATATCAGCCTTCCTTTTGTCATTGTTTTCTTCATTTGTCTGCTTCTCATCCCACATTTTAACTGGTCACAATTGGAGCAAACTGGTTGATTTTAAAATTTTGGTGATACAAATAGCTTCATCTTTGATATGGGAGATCTAGTTTTTAAATCTGTGCAACCTTCTGGAATTCTGTATATTTCTGTTTATGGACTCCCTTATTTTGTTAAAGAATACCATCTCACTTAAATTCAATGTTTTTTGACAGGTCCAAGGAATTTAATCAGGTTTGAAAGAAGCCTGTGGCACTTGTCTGTTCACACGGAAATTCCAGGTTTTGTAGTACTGCAGTGAGACCAACTTTTCAAGATCTTCTTAAAGCTTCATACATTTTCTACACTCCACTTTTCTCGAAACAATATTAGGGGAAGGAGTATTTACAGAGAGGTGCCTGAGAGTGACAGAAACACCTGCAGATTTTCCTTGGATTCCATGAATCTTGCATGGGAAAACCTAGATGAGTACTGAATGCTCACAGATCTGCTGGTGGGTTCATGATATTGAGTAGTGCATTCCCTGGAGCAGGGAACAATGAACCCACAATCTCTTTCATATCTCATTCCAATATTGCTTGAATGACAGCAGACATGTCAAGCTGTTGATGACGGGAGTAATTCCATTAGCAAGTACAGGTCCATCTTTCAGGAATGTTAGTCCCTGTCTGCTTACCGCAGCTGATCTCAGTGGCTTGTTGTGTCCTGAAGGATCCTGACTGAGGATGAGCATCTCCATCACCTATGGATATGCACTGGTTTATAATCTCATTATTTCCTTTTCCTCACTTCTGTACAGTTACAGCAGCAATGCAGAGCTCAGATACAAAATCTCCTTTTCTTCTTCATATCACTAATGATCTGGCAATAGAATCTTTTAATGTCTCCTGTAACCACGTGAGGGTTTTACCAATGAATTTTGTCAGTCAGGTGACTAGCATCCTTACAGACAAGTTGACGTAGAACATGGCAATGTTGTTATTTCTCTATGTTACTCATGAGGTTCCTTAAAAGGCTGCTCTAAAGCAAGAAAACAAATTAAAAATATAACAGAGCATGCCCTAATTGTCTTGCCTTGTTTTCCAACACTTCTTTTGTCCCCTCAGGTCAAGGAGGATGGGGGTTTGGTCCCAGAGCATAGCAAAGGAAAAGAAAGATGGTTTCCCATACTATTGTTCCTGAAGATGAAGCTCTGTAGTAAGGTTAGATGTCTGATGATGGCTAAAAACTAGGAGGATGGATCTGTGAACATTGACAATTCGAGGCAGAAATACCAAGCCCTGAGAACTGCAGAGTGTTTTATTTCTTAAAGCCTTTTAAATTTTATGGGTCATTTATGTTCCAATAGAATTAAATATGTGATAATGTAGTGTTCTTAATTGCAGTCCTCAGAATAAATCCTGCCCTTTCTAAAGAAGTATCCCTTTGATACAGAAATAATTAATGATGAATTATAATTGAGAAAAGACCATCGCGGCCATCTAATCTGATGTGCATAACACCAGACCACAAAACCTCCTTAGCTGTGTCTGCACCAAGCACTTAATTGAGTTTAAATAATAGTTTATCTTTAGCTCATTTCCAGGTGAAGGAGAGTATTCCATACACCCAGTTAAACTGCTCAATGGTTAATTATCTTCACAGTGAAAAAAATGTACGCCACATTCCTACTCTGAGTTAACAGTAGCTTTGTTTCGAGCTACCAAATCTCATTAAGCTTTGCTCTACTCAATTTAGGAATTGTCTATATTCGAAAGCCTCTTCCCAACATAGATATTTGTAGACTATGATCAATTCACCTCTTAATCTACTCCTGAATAAATAAATTGAACTTCTTAAATCTCTCACAGTGAGACAAATTTTTCTTACTCTAAATCATGATTGTAATTCTTTTCTGAATACTTTCTGATTCACTCACATCCCCTTTTGAAGTATGGAAACCAGCACTGGCATACCATCTTCCACTGATGGTTCCATAACACACCAAGAAACGTTGCTTCCCTGCTGTATTTGGTAATTCCCCTGCTTAGATATTCAGGGTAACATTTGCTCTCTTAGTGGCAGTATTGGGTACTTATATACACTTGACTACCTACATGACCACAATGTTTTTTTCAGAACACGTGATTTTTTTGTGGTGCCCCTATATCCTTATGATCTAGGATACATCAGGTCAGATGAATCATCACTTATATGATACTGCATTCCCAAGTGTCCATTTTATGCTGTCTTAGGGACCCTACGGTTGCAGAAACTTGTGATCAAATGCAGCCTGAGGAATTCTGCCTTTTTTCTCTGTGCTGGGGGCTCTCCAACAGGGAAGCCAGTAATGTCCCGAGCCACATCAATCTGACATATTTCTCAACTAGCAGCTCCAGAGTCTTGGTCAGGCACTTGGGCAGACTCAAGAGTGTAGGAATCCTGATCTCCCACCCTTGGAGGCCACCTCTCATGTCCAACACTTCTACAAGGAGTGTACCTACAGAGGACACTGCAGGGTTGTGATACCCTGCCTAGCTTTCAAAACCCTCAAATTCACTGCAGACACTGATTGCAAAGCAGCAGGAGGAGGAAAATTCAGTAACATAAAGTCACCTTCTGATTTCTTCTGTACCTGAGGAGATTATTCTTGCCAACAAAAGTACTTTGTGAGATCTAAGTATTTACTGTTCTTTAGAGATCCAATTCTACTTCAGCTGGACCTGTTTACATGTCCCTCCTCATCCCCATTTATCTGGCAAATTTCCCAAATTCTGTTGCAGGAGAATAAAGGCATGTGTTACTCTCGAATGAAGAATTGTTGAAATTCTGCAAAAATGCAAGGAGGAGTGGACAAAAGAAAGGGTGAGAAGAGAACTGAGGTTCAGGATATTTCATGAAAACCCTGCACTATTTAGTATCATTACTAACGCTACAACCTGAGGCAATTTATTAAGAGTTTGAAAAAGCAGCTGAAAGAGCAGGATGTGAAGATTTCCATTGGAAATAGATGACTACTTTAAAGGTTGCAATTGGTTTCTAAAGAACAAGGTAGATGAAAATTGCGAGAGGTGAATAGCTACTGAAAGCTGTGGGCTGGGGGAGGGGAAGAAAATTGCCACCTACTTGAAATAAATAGCTCTTCTACAATAATGGGTTTAAAACTTGAAAATTGTTTTGTTCTGTGACATACAGAAGCATGTATTTAGAGTTGTTTTCAACTTTTCCAAACAGGCGACATTTGCCTGGAAAATAATTTCCATAGAAAAATATGATAATATAATTATTCTAACTGGTATTTTCTATCATTTGATGTCCTATTCATAATAATCTCTCATATTTTTGCAGCAATATTAGGTATCCATATGAACTCCATCTGTGCTACAAGACAAAGAGGACTTTAATAGAACTGAGCCACTGCTCTATGTTTCCACTAGCTTTTGCTTTAAATTGATGCAATGAAACCTTGCCAGAAGTGCCAGAAATCAAAAAGGTTGCTAATATTACTAATGGTAATTGAGTTTATTAAGTCATCCTAACAGTGGGATTTTTTAAGTGCTTTATCTGGAGATGGTGAAGTGGTTTTCACTCGCTGTAAGGTAGAGATTCAGTCCTGTTGGCTAAAAAGAACATATTTGCTGTACAGCCAAGCTTAATCCTTACACCTGGAGCCTACATTTCACCTCCAATGCTGCCTGATGAAGCTGAAAATATCGAGTGAAATCAAAATGTTCATAAGGCATGTTTAGTGATCTTGAATCACCCTTTTCCAGTGAAGAACCCTTCTTCTGGAAGATAGTTGACCAGCTTAAGTACTCAGCTTGTCTTCCTGTTGCTTGTCCTGCTCCCTCAGAACTGGCAAAATCTCTCCAGGTTATTGATCCCTTCCCGGTCTCCTCCCTTACCAAGTGGTATCAATCCTATCAGGTCAGACCTATGGTCTCAGCAGTGAAATATCAATATCCTAAACATTGAAAGTATGCAGATCTGTGCCAAAGTGGCCTAATATGACATTTTGGCCAGTGGGACTGAGTGCAGGAGCCAGTCTCCTCCCTGGTAGGCAGATAACTACTTAGAAAGAATAAAGGACACACTAAGGGAAAGATATTTGATATGGGCCAATTTTTGTTTCACATTTCCAAGCAAATCCCCACTTTCAATATCAATTTCCAGTCAGCTTGAAGGCTGAGGACAGGGTTGTATAATTAACCATGTTTTACCTATCTGAGTTCCTAATGGTAATGATGCTTGACAGCACTTTAAGTTTGTTCTTGTTACACCTCATTTTCAACACATTTAAGTAATTCGTAATCCTGCTTGCACAGTTACAGGAGCTATGTTTATTTAAGTACAATTGGAAGAAGATAGAAAAGAGAACATACTATGGGGATGCCTTCCAGGCAACCTTAGCCTCTAAGCTGAAGTGCCAAAACTAGGAGTATCGCTACTGTAGGCTCCTCTTAGCTAATGGAAATTAGGAGAGAACAGGCGCTCCAGATCTGATGGTGATTCAGAAACTAGATAAACTGCCTCATTTTCTTTACTTCTCTCATTAGAAAAGTGAATTCTGGATAAATATCTTCAAATGTCTGCTATTCAAAACAAAGAAATACCAGAGAGACCAGCTGCTGGTCTGCACTTGGAAGTGTTTGCTCAAGCAAAATATGGTTCCTGACTTCTCTTTGGTCCTTCCTCATACCCCAACAATTCCTCCAAACTAGTTTAATCCACACATTTTGGTTTTCACCTTTCTTTTCTTTCCATCACTCTAGAATAAATCCATCAAACGTGAGGCACAATTTTAATATCAAAACAAATAAAAATATCAAGTAAAACCAGACATTCTGGTGGATGTACTACTAATTTAGCTAAATCAATAGACAAGAAGGCAAAAAAAAGCAAGATTACTCAGAACAATACATCCAACTGAAGACAGACACAGGCAGTGAAGAAATCAAAGTGATCCAAAGTATTTATTGGTGACAAAAGAGCTTTATATCTCCATAATGCATTCTTGTTTATCTGAGGTTTATTTTCTTGGAAGGCATAGCAAAATATAATCCTCTACCCAAAATACATGAACAGGGCCATGCAATCATTGCTGCCTTTCTTTTTCCACTTAGTCTTTCTTCTGAAATAGGTTGAACCTAATGAGTGGGAAGTACAATTATTAAACTTTTTGTTTGTTTCTTTGTTTTACAAACTCAGCAATATGAGGATACTGGAGAGGTAAGCTGTGTGTCTGCATTTATAAAAAGCTGGAATAGCATCTGTAGCAGCAATTGCAACATCTGCATATAACAAAAGGGAAATGATAAAGCTGTAGCGCTGCACTGGGCGAAGGAGACAGAACAAATCCTATCTCTACTAGTACCTGCCCTCTACAATGTGGACAACCTTTCTGTCTTTGAGCCACTTTACCTGCCCGTCTTCTTGAAATGGTTGTCATCAAACTCCTTATTTTCTAAACTGAAGGTGTAAGGAGAATGATTGCTGGTTGAAATATTAAAGACATACATGATGCTAGTAGCCACAGCTTTGGAGTTTGTTGTCTGAAAAAACAAACTCTTGGTCCATTTTTGCAACTCTTCCTCTAGAGAGAAGGAACAAACAACAAGAACCATACCTGAGATCCCAAGGCTTATCTCTCATTGGCCCTGGCAACCTTACTCTATACTGAGAACTGGTTGGGAATTTTGTGAACTTCCAAAGAAAAAATGCTACTTTCTAAAACTGTGGCTTTTCAGTTTTCTAAAATTTCTTCAGCTCCCAGATGGATTTTTTGCTGTTAAAGAAAAACCTGATCAAGACTACTGGCTAGGAGCTAGGTGATCAAATGGAAGAAGCCACTGCTTCAATATCTTGAGTCCATTTTTGATCTTCAGAATAAATATTAAAACAAGATGAATCAGAGGAAGCAAAAAAAAAAAATTGAAGGGCAACTGGGGAGTGATGGAGACCTGAGGGTAAACATTGTTTCTCTCCACTATGTCCCTCTGGAAGCAGCTGAATTTATGGGGCTTTCCTAGTCTTTGCTGCTGCATTTCCACAATGGAGGGGTCAGTGGAAAGTGCTCCTTCCATCTTTTGGTGGAGGATGGGAGAGGAAAGTGAAGTTACATCCAGGTTGTATGTCTGCATAGAACTGGGAAGCCCTCTTCACCCAATATGAAGAGATATAACCCCATTTACTGCAGGCAAGCACCTCCTCTGCATTGGTCTTAGCATAGCTTTTGGATGTGTCTTCCTTAAAAGATTTGGAAGGTCTCTGTGTGTAGCATATGAAGGCATGGGCCCCGGTCGGTGATGCAACCAGAATTGTTTATTATAACCAACAGGCAACTTATATAATACCAATGTATCTCCTTTCCCAACCGACAGGGCCCTGCAACCCCCAACTGCCAGGCGGGAGAATTCCCCTCAATTGGTCGGGCTGTTAGGCTTTGTTTATGGGTCGTTAGGGCTTCATCACGGGCCTTCCCCTGCCAGTGTTCCAGTTTCTTCTATTCCTTCTTCTGATCTCTACTTCTCCCACAATCCTGTTCACCCCACACTTGTGTGAAAACATGGGAAATGCCAGATTTCTGTGGAAGGAAATTATCATTTTTCAGCTTGGTCTTTGTTGAAAATTGATGACACCCCATGAGGTGTTTCTTACCACATCTGAATTTAGCCCAAAGTTTGAGTTTCATTTCCCCAGACTCTAGGTAAACTCAGAAGAAAAAGTGAGAGAATCTCTCTGAAGGGAAAGGTCTAAGTGGCACTTGCCACAAAGGAATGAACAGGATTGAAAAGGCGAGGGGATGAGGATTAATCCTAGGAGTTCAACTCTCCATGGTGATTGAGGCGCTTGAGATCAAAAAGGGTAATAAGACAGGTCAAGGGAAAGAAAGCCAGAGTAGGTGTGGAGAGGCAACAAGCAGGAAAATAAATTCTGCTGATTTCTGCAGTGTGCAATTCACAGCCTGATGTAAACACATGCTAACAACCCCTGCCCCTCACAGAATGTTAAGTAGACAGTAAAGAAAAAAAAATATGGTCAGCAGTATTTTAAAGATAGAAGGTCCTTACTCAGAAGCGCACAGTAAGTCTGTGAAGAACAAGAATTTGAATCCACAGCCTTGAGCAAAATTGTCTCTACATTGTGTGGCATCTCTGAAAGGCAAATTTCAGTCAGACTTGAAGTCAGGTGTTAGGCATATCCTTTTATCAGCATTCAAAATGTGCTACTAAAGACTGTATTTATTAGAGATCCGCAAAAACAAGCTGATTAGCTATTAAAAATTTGGTTATTCAAGAAACCAGGATGCTAAGATTTCTACTTAAAATCAAAAGGATCATTGTGGCTCTCGAACAGACATAAAAGTTTATCTGGATGCATAAATACTGTACATTTTTTTTCAAGAAAGAAAAATTGACTACAAATTGCTGTATAAAGCTGTTACAGTCAGGCACATAACCTGCCATCCAAGTCTTAAACCAACACCACTCCAAACCTGATTCTCTTCTCTTTAATAGTAAAACCACTGTTGTAGAAAAGAAATTCACTGTGGGGCAATTTGTTCTTTTGCCACATGTATTTCGGCTACAACATCGTCGGCGGCACTTAGACATTAGAAAGACTCCAGAGAAAGTTAACACAGATGATTAGCCCTAAAGGAGCTGTAAGATGATGAGAAGCTGAGTGAATTAAATTTATTTCCCTTAGTGCGAATTGGTGGAGTTATGTTGAGGTTTACAGTATTTGTGTTCAGAGGTCTCACCGCATCTGTATAATGGGAGGGACGTAGGGGGATTAGTTTGGACAGACAGCAAATTGCAGAGCCAGGGAAGGGGGAGGGGGACAAGGGACAAGAGGATATATGAGGACTTTTTATTCCATTTTTCTTTTTCACTGCTAGCTGATTAAGGAAAGCAAGGGCATCTAGGATTCTGCATTTGAAAGGCTGCTAGATGACTGCAAGAAACATTAGGCTGCTTGAAAATGTCAGCACTTTACACTTTATGTAGGACTGAGCTGATTGCTATGGTGAAGAGAACATAAGTGATTCAAAGGTGAACCAGAGGTCTCCGTGTTAGAGATGTGGATACGAGCAGGATGGGGGAAGGGAGCCGGGCTCTGCAAAATGCTGCATTCATTCTTGTCTCAAAGCAGGGTCTATAGAGATTCAGTACATATTGCATTTTTTTGTACTAATGAGTGAATGACTTGTTATCAATGATGATGCTTTTAATTTGGAATCAGACATGGAAACGGATGTAACACTGTCCAGCAGCTTCTTTCTGCAGCCTCCAAAACTGGGACAAAAATCTGGCTAAAGAGAAAAAAGAGAAAAATCTGGCTAAAGAGAAAACTCTTGCTTCGTGAGAAGGGAATTGGGGCTGTGTCTTAACTGTAAAGTGCTAATGTAGGGCACGCTTTTTCCCTGTCCTAGGCATTAACAGGTTAATAATCATCCTGATGATTACCCATTATTTGCCTTGATCTGCTGAAGCACAAAAAGCTACAAATTGGATATTTCTTTTGCTTGAATTTTACAATGGGCAGGGCTCATCTTTATTAATTTAGTCTCATTTAATTATTAGTCTTAGAGATGCCACTGTAAAGCACTGGGGTCCCTCTACAAATTTTGGGCACATGAATGGGAAAACCATCCTGCTTGTGCCGGCTATACATTTTAGGATACATTGCATTGTCCTTTGGAAGTTTTACTGACACCAGACAAAAAGACAATAGAACTCATCCACTTGACATTTGTTACAAAAAATCCCACCTGACCTCTTAGTTAACCTCTAGGAAACAGGACACGCTTTCTTTGTGTGGATTTACTAAATGCGGAATAACATCTTTAAAATAAAGTGCTTCCAGTTGGGATGCACTGGGTGACTTTATTTTTCAGAAATCTTACTTCCAAACACCTGAAAGAACAGTGAAAGAACTTCTACTTGGCCTGTGCTGGCAGCTAGAAAAATAAAAGGCAAGGGACATACTCTAAAGAAAAAAGGTCTTTTCACCTGGCATGTTGGTAAAAGGAGCCTGTGGTCAATTTAATACTTCACTTCAGTCCTCTATTTCCGGAGACTATTCTTTTTAAACATCTTAAAAGCCGAGGGCTAAAACAAAGCACTGTATTGAGAACATCCATTAAAAACTTCATGATGCTTGAGACTATAGACTTGTAGGAGAGGAAATACGATCATAATTTAATCGGTGTAATTATTCTCTTTTTTTGGATCATTGGCTCTCCCAGGACTCAAGTTAAAGCTTTTTGAGGACCTATATGCAGCCTAGATTTCCATCATCCAGAGGAGCAGACCACTTAATGAAAACTCTAGCTTCAAGTGTTGTAAGGGGTGCTCAGTGTCTCTGTTCCTCCATTTATCCCAAGGATGGATTGTACCCTCTACTCTTGTCAATGTTCCTCATTGCTCACCACAGGCTTGGATGGTGTTACCTGCACTGGTTACGCGTCTGGCTGAGATCCAAGCATTGATCGTTGCACTATGCTATGAAAAGGCATCTCTGTAAGAAAAACATCTCTGGAGGGGATTGGGCCAGGGTTTCCCTGCAAAACGGATCATTCCCAGAGCACACACATATCCAAATTCCCATAAGTCAGGCTTTAGAAGGCTCCATGAATGAAGGGCTGATGGACTAAGACATGGAGAAGCCAGCCAGTGCAGTCATCTCCTGGCCTGATGTACTTATAGAAGCCACTTAAGCTTGACATTTCAAAATCAATTTCAGACAGCACTGTGAATTGGTGGTAATTATTGCTCAGCTATCACCAAATTGCCAAGTCAGCTCCAGAACAATACCATAGTGCAGGAGAAGGGCTTATCCATGGGATAGTTCTTTCCAGTCATGAGATGGTAATCTCCCGAGCACTGAACCAGGTCCTCTGGACTCACTAATCTAGATCATTTCTGCTTTAAGGATTTCTGCAAAAAAAGAGAGAGAAAGACAGAGAGGGGGAAGAAGAAAGACAGAAAGAGAAGCTGCTCTAGCTTCTCTCGCTGAAAGTCATTGGAACTTCCCTTCCTACCAAGTTCATTCTCACCTTTATGGGGAGGTTAACAGGTACGTGATGAAGGTGTTGGAAACACTTTATGTTAGTGTTGAGAGTTGTTCAAGACAGAAAAAAATCTACTATCTGGGGAGCTGAGCCCTACACATTCCTGTGTAGCAGGCAAGGAAATCGGCAAGTACAGGGTAGCTTAGCGCATGGGATACCATCAAAGAGAGGGTTTTTAAAAAATATTTTTTAGATTAATGTACTATTCAGACCTTTAGGACATTAATCGGCTCTATTTTTACTGTTTCCCATCAACTAACCATCTGCAGGCAACACCTTTTAACAACTTTCTGTAATACATTTACTGGACATTTTGTCATTGTAGTATGTTTGAGATATCAAAAAACAGCTGGTAGAAGGCCATAAACAAATACTTTATTACATATTGTTTATTATCACTTTAGTTTTGGAAGGCTAACCAAGAACCTTAATGCACAGCAACACTGGGATGTATCTTTATTGTTGCCAGGAAAGCTAAAGGTTACTTCACTAATAATATGCAAATAGAGCTTTTATTGCACATAATGAATAATCACTTTAGATTAAAGGCAGAAATTTCCTTTAGTAGTAGTTGCAATAAAACCTTTTGCATGAATTTAATAATTAATTTAAAGAATTATCACTTCACTGTGCCTGAATACATTATTTATTAAATGTAATTGAAGTATTTATTAGGAAAGTAATAAATGATGGACAACAACACTGGGTGGCTTCACTGTTTTATAAACTAACAGTGTTATGAACTATTTATATATATGTATATATATATACATACATTTATAAGTATAACTCTGTTATAAACTCTGTTTACAAGCTGGGATAACAGCCTTCCTATATTGTTAAAATAGATTAATTATCATCAGAAAAATAAATATAATCGCCTGCATTATGTGGTGGATTTTCCTTATCATTTAATTCCTCCCCTTGGATATAGGAAGACAGGAGTCAGAATACTGTTATGAGAGACTATTTTACCCTGATAGTCTAAGCTCTCATCATATAGGGCTATTTTTTAACTCTGGACTCAATAAAATTCAGGTTGCAAGTGTGTCTGTCCACCATTTGACAGCCTCAACCTATACACAAAGTCAGAGCACTGGTAGCAAGTAAATTGGACATCAGAGTCTTCAGATGAGAACAGTGGTAACTTATATTGACAGTAACAACAGTAGAGCTACTGAACAATTCCATCTTAAAATGAATTATTTAGAATATAATTAATTTAATAGCAGGAGGATAAACAAGCAGAATGGCAATAACAGCTGCCTTTCTCTGTTTCTGCAAGAGTCTAAAACATTACCACTGGTTAAATTGTTTAAAGACAGCAAGCTTGAAGTAGGTCCAAGAGTCTCTAAGCATCTTTGTGGGGTTTAGGAAGACAAGGTCCCTCCCTGTGATGGTAACTACTTTGTTTAATATATGACATTGAGTCTAGAAGGTCAAGCTGACAATTTGGATAGTCATTGTTACTAAATAGATCCATTAATAATGGTATTTTATTTTCTTCCTCATTCAACAGTCTACAAGTAACTTCTGGCAGGACTGTATAATGAATGGTAAGGATTTTAGGAGATATTCTTTCTGTGGGGAAAAAAAAAAAATATAATAATTTCTAGGTTTCCTTTCATCAAGGTTGTCCAACCAGTCTAAGTTTAATGTGGAAAGTCATTTTACTTTCTGAGTTATTTTTTTCTTTTTTTCTTTTTTTGCTTACAAAATTCTGCAGTTTTTCAGTTTTAACAAAACATCCAGTTTCCATTCTAGAGTTGGTGAAAAAGCCTTGTCTCCTTGATATACCTGTAAAGGACAGTATTTGCCATATGGAAGAAAGCAGCATATGTGTTCTGCTCTGAGTGGATCCCACCTGTCTTTCCTGCTACATGTTTCCATAGATTGAAGAAAAAGGTGAAAAGGTGAACTTAGCTGAAATACATTACTTTCTAGGTGCACTCAAAATGCTTTCTCCAGTCTAGAAATGAAACCCAGAGCTTGAAGACCTAGGAAGTCACATAAATACTTAAAATCAGGTGGAGTGAATTTGGGCCCACAGCCCAAGAGTTCTGAGAAGAAACTCCAAAGTTCACTGGGAAGAAAAGTTTTCCCAAAGTACTAAACATTTGTGCTTTCTACCTCTATCAGCAAATTATAGCACAGCAATAAAGATTGGAAAAGGGTTTCTTAATGCAAAAAGTTGTCTCCTCACCTAAGGTGTAGAGCACTTTCTTCAAATCTATATGGCTTTAAAACAGTACACTTAATCATACTTAACCTATTTTCCTTTAACAATTATGAAGTAAAAAATAGGTTGGCATACCTTGCTAGCAAACCAGAATTTTAACAATACCCTGAGTCACTCCTGGATCATCTTGTCATAAGTTAATGAAAGTCCCAAAATTGTCTACATAAAACTTCCCTATCATAACTTGCCCATCTGTATTTTAAATACATTGTCCCAGATAACTGTAAGCTATCAACATTGATGAGTGCATCAAGATGGTGCACTGAAGAGATTCAGGAACTCTAGGGAGAAGGTTCTTTGAGCGCCTTAATATGGAAAAGCCTTCCAGTCTTGCGGACTCACACATGCCAAGACCTAGTGCCTAGAAGTTAAAATTGAATACTGGAAGTGATCACTAAGAAAAGTGGCAAAGTTGCTCACTCTTGGAGCTTTTGTGATAAGACTGATAACCTTGTGTGACAAACCTTCATATCAGTCATAATGTAATTTGCATCCTCGAAGAACTTCTGTGGTGTCTATATGGTTGCATTGCAGAAGAACTTCTGCCACATCTGTATGGAGATCTACTGAAAGTCTTAGTTTTGATGTTGCAATCCATGATGTTCCTTTCAATTCCTCTGATAATTTTTAAGGACAATTACAATAATTGTGAATAATAAGAAATGGGTCTGTAGTGGGAGAAAAGGAGAATGGAGATGTGGCAATGGATGGTAATCGCTCTGATTGTCCTTAGATAATAAGTCTTCTGTTACCCCGTATAAGTAAACCATAGGGTGGCTAGGGTCAGTTCTCTGAAGAGCTCATCTTGCTTCTGCTAGAGTGTTTCCATGGCATTATGTTGTTGTTGTTGCTAAAATTTTAGTGTAATAGACTGAAATGTTTTATTATGAAAGGCTTCATAATACCTGCATCAAAGCTAATTGCCTTTACCTCAAAAAGCTTGTTAGATGTCAGGTGTGAAGACGTTCTACCTCCCAACAGCTGACAAAGGCAGGGAAGGGTGCTGGGTAAACTTTTCCCTCAGTTTTCACTGCAAACCCTTTCAACCAGCTTAATTGATTCTCCCACTTGACTGTGTATTGCAAGTGTTTGATGTGATAAGTTTGTACTTGTCTATAAAAGTGAAAAAGTGATATACAAGAGACACTTGTGACTCGTGGACCATTATCATGATTATTAATTTCTCCAAAGTCCTGTAATGAACAATCAGTCATTTACAGGCTAGTAATACATCATTGCTTAATGTGCTGAATTCTTCTATATTGCTAAAAAGCTAAGTAATAATCCATTAAGTAGCCTGTCCCACCATAACAGATCTTTACCGGCCTTGGAGGGAGGTTTAACAGGAATCTCTTGAGCTTTCTGTATGTCTCTGGGATTCTGTTTCTTGTAATATAGTGTCCTCATGCACTGAAAGTCTTGGCAGAATAGCTTGTGTCCTGCTCACTTGTGTATTTATGTGTTACAGATGTCTGCCATGACTATCTTCTGTCACACTTTGGCACATTATTGTAATTTATTGTCTGGCAAATTCATTTCTGCTTACATGCCTTAGCTTGTGTTTCAGCTGTATGTTTGAGGATTATTTTTAAGGGTTTTTCTCACAAGGCTTTGCATTTTGTGTTTTACTTTTCTAGTGACATTCAATTGTGGAAATGTTTAGTACCTGAGTCAATTAACTTTAAATGCTTCCTCTTACACCTTCCTACACTGAGTATCTGTAAGTACTGCTGAATATATTCCTGCTGTAAGAAACTTCCTACCAAGCCCATTTTTTTTTCCATTCTGTGCCCATTTTCAGCAGTTTAGCTCATCTTTTTATATTGGTGCCTTCAAAGTGGTTTTCACTGGTTTAAGTTTGTTACTCTCAGCCAGATTTCAAAGATGCTTCATTACCAGAAAAGATTGTCCACTGAACGCTTTGGGCACTTTATGTCTCAGGGGGAACTTCTTATATGCATATCGTATGAATATGTATCCTTTTTATTAAGGAACATATTCATAAAGAATTTATCCAGGGCTACAAAATTTTTATAAATCAATAATCTCATTGTTATGAACTCAAACAAATACATGGACGGTATACTGTAGATAATATATTTTATTGCTGTGTTTATCTCCATCTTTATCAGAAGTCACTTCTGTCAGTAGTGAGCTTAAAATACTGACTGATCAATTCTGAATCTTTTAGTAGTCTTTTATATGGGCACCTTTCAAAAAATATTGACCTATTCAATAGTGATCATTTTCTATAGTGCAATAAACACTTCTAAAATAATCTACACTTGCTTCCTTTGTTATAAAGGAAAGCTTGTATTCACCGTGATTGCCAACGCAGTGTATCGACAAAAGATGGAAGAAATGCAATGGATTCTACAATCT
>JAOQGH010000019.1:4515315-4580324 GCA_025769975.1 Gallinago jamesoni | reverse complement strand
TGTCAGTTAGGTTGATGGTTGGACAAGATGATCTTTAAGGTCCCTTCCAACCTAGAAGATTCTGTGATTCTGTGATTTATAATTAAGCTTATTTCAGTATGTCAAACTCCATGAAAGATGGAGTTTTTCCATAAAGCAGATGGTGGTGGTTTTGTGATGTAAACTCACATTCAGTAAATAAGAATTTTGGTTATCAATTTTAACTTCAGGCTGTCATTAATTCTTTTATACACATTCAAAATGATGTAATGCATCACTAATCCCAACTACAAAAGGTGTATTTGTCATTTTCTGGTTTTGTGTCTGTAAAAGTAACAACCTGTTCCTCTTGGTAGTGGGACAAATCCCATGGATTTTAATAAACTTTTTATGCTATATTCATACATGTAATTAAATTATGCAAAAATTTGGGGACCATATATGTGTGGCCTAAAGTACATATGACACACGTATTCACTTATTGAATTCACTAAATTTCCACTAACTGTATGTGTATGTAGCTGTGTCTAAATAGCCCCAAACAAAATATATTCAAGGATAAATGAGTAAAGTTTTGAAGAAAACTTTGAGTTGTGGTTTTTAAAGTACTACGATATGATGCACAGTCAGCAGTAACAAAGGTGAGCAAAAATGTCACCCTACAAAACACAGTGTGAAAAAATTATTAGCAACCTCCCAGCCTCAAAATATAAAAATAAAACTAACTGTGATTCATAAAACAGGCAGGATTTCTTTGGCTCCAAAATAAATACCAGCTTGCCAGACTGCTTCACTATATGAAGCACCTGGCATGCTCTTGATACTATCCAGGTTGTAAATCATAATGAGAAAATATCACAGACCTGGGCTCAGTGACCCATGTGGTTCTCTTCATCTCTGTGTTCCTGTGATTAACCATTCAAACAACATCTACAGAACCTGGTCTAACTGATCTGCTTATCTTTAGATGCTCAGGAGTACGTCTCCATCTGTTTTGTATGTATCCATCCTTGTGGCACCTGGGGTAATTAAGCTTTGAAAGTACAGGCAAGACCTCAGTCAGCCCTCTTGGGCTATTGCAACTTGAGCTTCAGATCAGACCCAAATCTTTAGATGTATTTAGGGGTGAGGTTCTGCCTTTAAAAAGGGTCCTAGTTTTGCCTCATTTTCAGATGTTGAACCACTTTAATGTGTCTGAAGTTAGTGGGGAAGATCTACCTCAAGAAGGTTTCAAAGAGTCAAACAGGTCACCACCTAAGTCTTGAGAGGATTTCTTTGTTAAGACTCTACAATTTAGGCACCATTAGGTGTTCAGGCATCCTAATTCCTAAATCAATCAAAAGACAGATGTCTAAACACCATACTTGACCAAAATCCCATGTGCCTAAATTAATGTAAAGTTCATCAATTTTGCTATTGTAGAAGACAACTCCTCCATCAAATTTATGTTGTCTTTCATAGAGTGAAAATTTTCTCTTTGCAAAGTAGTTACACAAGAAAGACCTGAGCAATAGGCTAGACAGTGCAGGAGGTAGGTTGCCAACTGGGAAGCAGCCAGTTAAGAGGACCTTCACACCCTGGTTTTTGTTTTTCTTCTTTAGACTTTGGAAAAGACATTTGTTGAAGAATATTTATTGTGTCTACTGAATAAAACATCCATGTTTATATTATTTTTCACCTGCTTTACTAAAAATGCCCTTCCTGTTCTACCTCCTTGTATTCACATTCAACTGCTCTGCCTGTTTTTTTTTTTAATTTACTTCTCTACATGTTTGTCATTAGGTTATTTGAAAAGAAAAAAAAGGAAAAAAAGGGAAAAATCAGAGAGGTTCATACAGCATCCAGGAAGAAAAGTCTTAAACAGGCTGAGAATTAGTTTATACATTGATTTGTCTTTTATGCTGTTTAGAAAGCCTTAACTGTGAGACAGAATTTTTTTGTCATATATCATGCACGCTCTCACACTGGAGCAGCCTTTATTTGACCTCTTAATCAATCTGAGTGCCAGTGCAGGGAAAAAAAAGGGAGATACAAGATAGCTTATATAAACGCCAAGTTGGCTGTGTTCCTCTGAACCATCTGCACTTCTAGCCATGGTCAGACTAAATGTCTGCTAATGGCCCCCTTCTTCTATGATCCATTTGTATGTCCCTCTTACTCTTTTTTTTTTCTTTTTTTTTTTTTTTAAGTGGAAAACAAATGGCATTATTGGACCTGCTCCGCTTCAATGCAGCTGTGAATTGCAGGCCTAGAAAGGCAGCCAAGGAGAAGTCAGACAGCAAAGCCTTTCTGCTTAGAGAAATAAGGCCAAAACTGCTGATTTGGCTTCATTTTGATACATGATTGTATTTTTTTTAATCTATAAATTTTAATGTGGTCCTTAGAGGATGTATTTTGAGCTTATGCTTTTTCCATTTCTTTTCTTCTTCCGCCGTCTTCTAGTATCAAAGAAGTTTGTTGGATCTTTTTCTGGGTTATAACTACTGGACCTTACAACTTGTTAATCTGCCTGAAGATAGGATGAAACTTGAAGTCAAGGAAAATGATATGTGTCTGATAAGATGGTGGCCAGGACTGACTTCCTGAAGGTTAGGCTTTGGCCATAAAACAATGATTCTCAGTAGTACTTTGATACCCGTGGAAGGGGTATTTTGGGAGAAGTAGGAGAGAGGAAGTGGAGAGAAGCCAGCAAAACAAGTTCCTGAGTGCAGCTGGGATCTCCTGGTACACCTGTATTATAAATAACAATAAAACACTTTTTTCTAAAGCTGAATATGGATGTTTAGGGCTTCCTCTCAGAGCCTGGCTTTTTACAACAACCCATCTTTGCAGTGCTGATTTTCTCTGTGGTTAAAGGTCTTAAGTGGTCAAGTATTGACTCATTGTCAACAGCTCCACACACATCTGTAAGGGTATGTATCCAGCATTGCTTTTCCCAAGCTGCAGGTGAACAAGACCCTGCTCCAATCTGGAAACCCCATTGCTGGGTTAGTGTAACATTGGACCAAGAGGTGTACATTAGCCTGGGAGCAGCTCGTCAGTCTCAACACAATGAGATTTTGGATCCACACCTGGCTCACGCTCTGTGAGGTCGCTTACCACACTAAACCCTTGCTTGTAATTCTTCCTTTTGCTCATGGTATAAAAGCAGCCAACAGAGTGACTTAGGAAAATACTGACAGCAGAGCTGAATGGATGAAGTGTCATGAGCACCTCTCCTGTAAGGACAGATTGAGAGAGTTGGGGGTGTTCAACCTGGAGAAGAAAAAGCTCCAGGGAGACCTTACAGCCCCTTCCAGTCCCTCAAGGGGCTCCAGGAAAGCTGGGGACTCCTGATCAGGGCCGGGAGCCATAGGGTGAGGGGGAATGGTCTTAAACTGAAAGAGGGGAGATTGAGGTGAGATCTCAGGAAGAAATTCTTTGCTGTGAGGGTGGTGAGACCCTGGCCCAGGTTGCCCAGAGAAGCTGTGGTTGCCTCATCCCTGGAGGGGTTCAAGAACAGGCTGGATGGGGCTTTGAACAACCTGGTCTGGTGGGAGGTGTCCTTGCTCATGGCAGCGAGTTTGGAACCAGATGGTCTTTAAGGTCCCTTCCAACATGAACTATTCTATGATTCTATGAGAATCCTGAGGGTGTACAGAGCAGATCTTGCCACTGAAGGGTTGCTCCTCCTCAACACAAAAATTCATGCCTCTTCCCACTGTTCTGCACTGCTCTTTCAGGAAAAGGAAATAACACAGGGAAGGAAAATAGCTGGTTAAATGAAATCAGTGCACTGTTGTTCTACACTTCCAACAAAGAAAAAGGATACTAAGCTCCATCAAAGGAGCATTATGGAAAGATAAGCTTTCAGAGTTCCTCTTATTGTCTTTAAACTGTAAAATAATATGTACATGTGAACCACTTCTTCTAAAATCTACCTAGGGCCCATGACTGAGTTAATACGGTGATAATAATCATATTATCGTATTTTTCCCCACACTAAAGTTGAGGGTACCCTCAAGGGTACCAAGGTTTTTACTGAAAATCAGTGGCAGTTGGGTTTCTAAATACCTTGGATAATCTTGACTGAGAGTCTTGAATTAGAACCCCCGGGTCCGTATTTCTCCACATGGATTCTTGTTTTCAAAGGTGCCCAGCACTTAATAGTCCTTGCTGATGTCAGCAGAGGGTGTGATGTGCCCAGCGCACCTGAAAAGGAAAGTTCCAGTGGGTACTGAGCCCTGCCTGCTGATTATAAAACTCAGCTCTCCCGTGCATTGCATCCCTTCCTGCTGCATGGTTATTTCGAGTGCATCCTCTTTTCCCCTCCAAACAAACAATGAATGGAGGTATTCAGCGCAAGGGGCTGTCCTCAGATGAAGTTCACCTTACAGCCAATTAACCTTGCAGAAAAGGATATTTCTTTCCTCCTCGTCTCCTTTTCCCACAGGAGACCTCTGCAAGCATGCGTGCGCGCGTGTGACCTTTCGGAGGGTCTTATTTTCTGGGCGAAAAGCCAAGTGCTACACTTTCCTCCCAGCCCTAGGCTGTTTCAGGCCTCGGTGAAGACAAGAAGGTTAGATCCATTCTTTGTGTAAGGACGGACTCTGTCAGTCTTGGCACCGGCAGGGGTGGGGGCAGTTTGTGTTTGGAGATTCTTCAGGTTAAAAATAAAAACAAGGTGGGGGGGGATATGTGCCGAGTGGTGGCTGCCTTCACCTCTTGACGGGTTAAGCCCTGATGGGTAGCGGACGAGGAGGGGGTTCGGTTCCCAGACACGTTGCAAATGAGGCTTGTTGAGCTGGCGCTAATCGTGCTTTTCTGCGGCAGGTGTGCATTTCCCGGCAGACCCCGGCCTGCCGACTATTCATGAGCTGCTCTCCCCACAACCTCGCCTTGGAGGCCCCCAAGGCCAGGTTTCAAAATTGCTTCCTTCAATTTAAATCCCGGGTTCAATAGAACTAGAACAACAATGGAAATCTCAGCGGCGGGAAGTGCAAAAGTAAAATTGCCGGTATAGCTTAGAAGTCAGAGATGAGCTGTGCCTCCTCTTCCTCTGTTCTCCTGAAACTGCGGGGGCTGATTTATATGTATAGACAGATCCCTGCTCGTGAGCAAAATCACGCAAGCTCACATCGCCAGGAATAACACCATTACTTTTAATGGAAATAAGCCATTCATGACCCAAAGCTCTGAAATAGTTCCACACAATGTGTTGAATACATAAAGTCTAAGGTTTCCTCCTAAAGAAATAAGCTGAGGATTTTTGTCCCAATCCAAAAAAAAAAAAAAAAAAAAAGAAAAGGGAAAAAAAAGGAAGAAAGCAATTGTGTCAGGCTTTCTCTTCCCACTGAAAATCTTCCTCCTGAAGGCAGCAGGTGCTAATTATAAAAGTAGGAAAAATTAGTAGCAAATAAGACTATGTATAACACAGGAAGGACAATTCTTGTCAAAAAGCAAAATAATAGCAATTATTGCAAAATTAATTTCACAAATAAACAGAGTCAGTCTAGAGATAACCAAGATCACCATCTAATCACTGATTTTAGTTATTGCAAATGATTAATTACTATGGCTCCTCTATTTCATTTGAAATAATCCACCCAACTGCCAGGGTTATAGGTCATGTGCTCACAGAAGAGCAAACTGCTAAAACCATGAGTCTCCTGTTTCATAAAGAAATGTTTGAACAGGATCTCTTGCAAAAACATGGGAATAGGACTAAAACCATGAGCCTTGTCTGTGTGTATTAGATACACTCTGGCCCTGAACTTATGCCACCGAAGTCAATAAGAAGACGTCTAAGCCAGTTGTGTGAAATAGGTTCTTGGCTGCGTTTTATATATTTCCTTTTACTTTCTAATATTCTTGTCCAAACCTTTATGCTACGAGATTTGTAATTGCAACAAAGAGGATTAGTTTAACATCGATTTTGCATCTGTGTCAATATATGTCTCGCAAAATATAAGAATAACCTACTACTTGGGTCAAATTCTGAGGTACATATAAATCAGTGTAGAGCAGCCCAGAGAACATTGAAAGTGTTACAATATGAAGCATAATAAAGAGCAATAGAAGGAGGACTATAGCAAAAAAAAAAAAAAAGTGTGTGCCCTGGCATACACGGAAGGAAGCATTTGATGATTTGAAATTATATCTTCTTGCCCCATCTATCCAATTCATACAACCTTATAATTACATAAGCAGCCATACGAGTAAATAGGCACCACTGGAACTGATTTTCAGAATTGGGGTTCTGTAGACAACCCCTCAATAATTCTTTTTGAGAAACTCCCCCAAAATATCCCATAAACTCATATATTTATGTCAAATGAGGATTGCATCTCATATCAGAACATGAGAAAGAGGAAAAAAGATAAATATTTCCCCATCTAACCACAATGAATCACCTTAGCAAAGCTGTAACTGAAACACAGGTGTCTGTACAGGACTTAGTGTAAATACCAAGATGTTGGTTCCTTCTCTCACAAATAGCTGATCCCATAATTTAGAATAAAATAAATAGGCTTGTGGCCATCTTCTAACTTCATAATCCTTTCTGATGAAGAAAAACATCAAAACATTACATTTCAAAACATCTGAGCACCTATTTCTATAAATGAGATTGTCTGCTGCTGAAAATCATGCTGCTATTTCCACACTTGTATTTACAATTCAACATGGAAAAACTCAACCAGTTAGTCATTTTCCTTTTCAGTTGTTTCTTTCAATTTTTTTTTAAATTTATTTTTATACCAAGGTTTACTTATGTTCTAAGGATTCATTTCATCTTTACAGAATGAACAAATAGATACATGAAAAGACAGAAAAATTTAGCCCTTCTTTCTCAAGTCCAAAGCCTGATGAAGTGCTTACATCAGTAATCCTCAGCTTCTCTAGCTTAGGAAGCATGTTATTAATTGTTCCTCATATTACTGTACTTCCCAGAGACCCAAATGCATTGGCTGTGCTCAGTATACACTTAGACTTGTCCTTTATATCATGAGCTCACAGTCTTACTGGAGATGATAATGAGTAAGGGAAGAAAATTCTCAACAGGTTCTTTGTTTTAGAAATGAAATGCAGACCTTCCAGTCCAATGTACACTGGGTCCGTTAGGCCTGCTTTCACCTGTGTGTTGAAGATATTTGGAGACCTTATAGATATGATTGTGTACTCAGCTTATCACTAAGGTCACTACCAAATTCCACACACCCTATTAGTTGTTCATGTACTATGGTAATTAGCTCAGTCTAAAATCCTCACCAAATAAAAAAGACCAACAGAATGACCTTTAAATCCCCTTGCCTTCATTTTGGCATCTTATTGGCAGTTTGCAGTTCCTTCTTAACGTGTGATAGTGTAGAGTTTCATAGTTCAGTTCAGCTGTTGAATCCAAATATGAAATTACTGGAGAAATACTCACAGCCTCTTCACCCAGAGAAATTTGTATTTTGAGGCCTGAAATGGGTTCATCCATGGCAACCATTTCTAATGACTCAGATGGTATCACGATCACAATGAACAGAGTTCTTAATTCCCAGCAGAATATAGTGTACAATGTAGCTAAACCATTCTTAAAATTATTGTCTGCAATTTAAGATGAGTCAGAGACAAGCTCTTCTCCTCACAAAATCAACATCCTTTTCAAATAGCCTTCATGTTCTTTGTAGTGAGTCCTCTCCACCCACATGGTTTGCTGGCAATTCAGCGAGTTTAGAGCACTTTGGGTAAGGTTCTCCTGTAGTGCTCTTATTCACAGGGACATGTTCTGTCATCAGGAGCACTCTTCAGAGACCAGAGAGGTAAGCAGAAGACATGTCATCTCACGGTAGTGGGAGTAAAACAAAGCAGTCCTGACAGCTCTTCTTTGGAGGTTTGCTCTCTACTTATACCCACACTAGAAAGTCTCATCCTGCCAACCTTGAAGGGAGTGAAGACTAGAGCTATTTCACCAGGGCTGCTAGATTGGAGCCTTTAACTTGGATTGAAATTTGTAAATGTTTAGCTTTTGGTTATGTGTCAATGTTTGTAGAGGGGTAGAACTAAGAGGTGATGCCGTTGCTTTTTAAGGGAATTTCCAATAGCTTTTTACTTTGTCCTTTTTTGCACACAGGGCCAGTTCCCTCATTTAAGGTGAATAGTCATCCGTTCAGGAAAAAGTTTCTTAGCAATAACCATGTGCAACAGCCACCTGCAATGCTGCCGATGAAACCTGAACAAGCCCAGTCTAAATCAGCAGAGATTCCTCACATCTCTTTTGAGAAACCCTTTGATTTGAACTACACCCACCGACTGGTGGAAGTATCATCCTACCATAGCACTAAAAGCATCTGAAAAAACAAGGTTGTGTAAAACCTCAGGTTGCCTAAAAGACTCAAACTTCAGATGCAGCGTTCTCCTGAATGTAATCACTGTCTAGCAGAGATGATGGCGAAGAGTCCCCACGGTTGTATAGTTCTGGCATGGCGTTAACTTCTACCAGCCAGAGAGGGATGTGGGCAGAGCTAGTACTGCAGGTTGTATTCAACAGCAAAACATAAGTATTTTTTCAGTTCTGAACAAATTATTGTGTGGTATAATATCACCATTGCAATTAAACTGTTGGGCCTGAAACCTCTGGGTATAAGGGCTGTGGATTTCACCTCCTTGTAGATAAATTCCTTTTTCCCGGAACCTAGTTATAGCAATGACAGACAGAGAGAGATACCCTTGTGATTTATATCACAGCTGCCACCACAGTATGCGATCACTTGTGGTAGGAGACACGGATGCCAGTAATCTAAGAGTTACTTAGATTCCAAATCCTATAATGTGTTGGCAGAAATCTTATGACTCCATTAAGTTGTGTTATGCTGTATGGAAAATAGACATATCAATCATCTTCAGTTACATATTTAGAACTCATGTGATATTTAAAAGAACAATGATCTTTAAAATATAAAAATAGTGTACTCGATTAATCTATTCTGTTCTCTAGCAGACTTAGTTCGAGTTACGTGGCAAGTGAAATTGTCCCAGTGATTTAAAGCCACAGCGGGGAGTACTAAAATTAACGTAGTACTGAGGGCTGGGTGACAGTAACATGCATACGTGGTGGGGCTGTGATCTACCCCAGGGCTTTGTGCAGCCTCCCAGAGACAAAGGAAAGGAGTGCTGGGTCATGCAGCATGAAAAGGGCTGATTTTGTGGGTGACCATGTCTTTCTGTCCAAGTGGGTATCCGCGACTAGAAGTTTGAGACCCATCAGCTGAAATTTTCATTTGATTTTTTCATTGATTTGAAATCAAGGCAGTTAGGCAAGAAGAGAGAGATAGACTGCAAGGGGGCAGACAGAGAAATGTGGTAAAGGCAGGATTTTGGCTACATAGTGAGAAAAATGGATGATACAGAGTAGGAAAATGGCAATAGCCATTTGTCCTGGAGGATTCTAGCTCCAGAGTGCAGGATGGTCTTATTTTCTGTTCATCTCCATCTTTCTGTACAAAAGAATCAGGTGCTCAGGGACAAAGGAAACGCTGCAGGAAAAGTAACTTTCTCTTCTCCTGGAAGGTTGTACTTCTAGTAAAAAGAAGTGGGGGGGAGAGAAAAAAAAAGGGCAAGAATGAACTAGGAAGTGCCAGACTGCATCAGACATGTGGACTAGCTAGTACATATCCAGTCTCCAGCAGCACTCTGGGCCAGATGCCTCCAAGGAACATGTACTAAGCCTGCAGAAGACAGATGTTGGGTAATCTGTTCTCAACAAATGTTTCATCCTAAATCATAACAGTTACAGATTGGTCTAAACCCTGAAACATGAAGTCTTATTTCCCTTTCACAAAGGTTTTATTAGCATTATCTATCATCATGCTGAGTATTCTTGTTACGTGTACAAATTTACTAATTTCTACATCCAATAATATCTTGCGTCGAGGAGATCCATGGCCTGGTGCTGGACTTTCAGCCTCTTCCTCGTTTTGAATTTCTTGCCTTTCCATTTATCCAAATTTTTCTATTTCAAGATGTTTTGCATAAATGTACATAGTTCACTGTTTTGTTCTTGGTTTTCATCTTTGTATGCGCCCCAGAGCTAGATGCTGAACTTTTTTAATAATGAAAAGCTTCATGGGGTGGACTAAACATCTCTACCCATCTCCAAAGTCATAAAGTCATACAGCTCCATGTCTGCCTGTGTTGTTGATGATTGTCATTGAAAACTTAATTTCATGTATTTCTGGCAACCAGAATGTGAATGGACAAGTTCAACTCTTTCTTTGTAACAAAAAACAAGAATTCTATTTTTTCCCGTGTCCCTTAGATCTAAGGATGGATACAGTTACTGTGTACAGTGGTCTCAGACCTTTCTATTCCACTTTGCATAAAAGAATGAAGAATTCAGATGGTTCAGAAGTGGAAATTTAGGTTAGTTACATCAATGTATTACCCAAAGGCATTTTAATGCTCCAAGAAAACAAAACAAAACAAAACAAAACAAAACAAATTATGAAAAGCATGAGACAGGAGCCCAACTTTCTCCTATTTCTGGAGACCTTCTAGTTTGTATGTAAAGATGCCAACAGATGTATTTAGCCAGGGAAAGACTAAAGTGGAATCTAATTGCAGCCTTTGACTACCAAAGAGGATTTGTAGGGATCACAGGCCCAGACTCTTCTGAGAGGGGATCACCAGATGCAGCAAAAGAGATACCTACTGGATATAAGTTATTGTTTTCACCCGGCAAATGGTTATATGTGGAAGCAGGTTGCACAGATCTGCTTCCTCAGATACTTTCAGAACTCAGCTGAAAAAGCCCCTGAGCAACTAGATCTCATTTTGAAGCCAAGCTTGCTAGGAGCAGAAGGTTGGACCAGATTAGAGATTAGAAACCCCCTTACAATCTGAATTTTTCTGTGAATTTGTGATACTGTATGATTCCCACCTGGGACTAAGCTACCTGAGATATGTCCAAGGTCCAAAATATATTTAGGATTAGACTCTTTAGAGCCACAATTCAGGCCTTTAGTTTCAAAATCAAACTTCTTCTCGAGACAATCAAATTTTTCAGAGGAAAAAGAAAATAAAATTTATTTTAGGAAGATTTTGCCCTCCCACATTGTCCAATGCTAATTAAATTCTGCATTTGATCTTCAGTCTCTGCTCAATGATGAACCTGCTGCCATGATAGCCTGACAATTATTTGGATTTATGACTATAAGGAAATTTAAAGCTGAGAGAGCAAACCAAACTAAGTAAAACAAAAATAAACACCAACACTCTATTTTGACTAGGAATTTAAAGGATCAGAAGAAAAAGCTCAGATTTGATGTGTTTGGTTACTCCAGCAAGTGCTGATCTGAAGCAATAGAGTAATTCTATAATTATACCTATATCTCTACTTTAGATCAGAAAACAGTGCTTTGGCACTGATTAAAACCATCTCCCCGCTAACTAAAGGAGAAAACAGGTTTGAAATATTTTTTTTTTTTCACCATGTCAAGTTGAGAATGCCAGCAATCTGCAACCAGATAAAGCATCATGGTTCAAAGATCTCAGAACGAGCACCCAGTGAAGTGCATGCACCCACACAGTACAGCTCAGGGGCACGTTGTAGGTACAGGTAGAGAAGGTATCCACAGTGCAGAACTGCTTCAAGTCCTCCCAGCAGGGATTGCTAAGAGTGATGCTTGTTATGAGTTAGTTAGACTTGAGCAAGGGCATCCTCAGCACCTCTGCTCCATGCCCCTTTGACTCCCTGACCATACCCCTCAGTTTTAACATGGTCACTAATCTGCAAAACATGAGGGACATCCAATCCTCTTGTTCACTGCTGAAACAAGTTCAGGTCACTACATCCCTTGGAGATTTGGTGAAGAGCATTTCAGGGAGCAACACTGGTGACGAATGGACAGAGCAATGTTGTAATTAAATCTGACATATGTTGTTATAAATCAAAACTGACAGGAGTCCCAGAGTTATTTTAGAAAGCTCTGTGTAGTCTGGAATGTCCAAGTCTTTCAAGCAAAACATAAAACTAAAATCCTGACCCTTCTTGTCTTTAATAAGCCTAAAACCATATTTTAAATACCTGAAATGAGCATGTGAGGAATGAGGGCAAAACATTTCCCGATCAAGGGCAAGAAGATACACACTAAAAACAGTGGGTAGAACAAGGTTTTCGCTCTCCTAAGGATGCATTATAAAGCTTCATCTAAAAAATGACTCTCGTTATTGGGTGTATAATGCTGGCACCTGAACTGATATCTTTATTCCCAGCAACAAAATAAGAAGATGCTGATCAGATCTTTCAAAAATATCCCCCAATTCCAAAAAAAAAAAAAAAAAAGGAAAAATACTCTATCCCCTTCCACAACTTTTATCTCAAAAGGTTGGAAAACCTGGAGACCCTGTTAAATCTGTTAGTGACTTTGTTGATGCTGCTGGTTCTCCATGAAAGCTGTTTAGATTCTGTGCTGAAAACTGTGAGAATAAAATTCATAGGCAGCAGGCTGTCTGGAAGTCAGACCATGACCTCCTTTCTGTCCTGATTTCCGCACAGTTTTGACTGGAAATAGGATTATACTGTGCTTCCTACTCTGAGGGGAGGGTTGGATTTGGTGACCTCCTGAGGTCCCTTCCACAAAATTACAGCAAGATTCCACAATTCCCTCCTAAACAGTTGTGTAATATCAAGAGGCATCCATCATAGTTAGCCTTAATTCAGTTTATGCTTTTTTTTCTAGCAAAGTTTGAACTAAAGAATTATACAATTTTGCAATTGAAATAAGAGGTTTTAATTAAATTGTGTTCTCTCCTTTCTCCTGAGACTACACAATCTTTGAGTTACCACTGGCAATATTTCACACTCATACACCACAGGGATTTATTCTTAGAATTCTAGTTCTAAATGTTCTATGAGAAGAAAGGAGTGGCTTCAAAGTGAGATTTCTCTGTTTCATAAAGTTTTAATCTGCTAAGATTTTCAAGCACTTACTAGCTACAAGAGAGGAAAACAGGAATGGCAAGATTTATAAAATCAACTTGCAGAATATGAATTATTTTATATTTACTTGCAGAAAATTAATTATTTTTCTATGATGACCAGAAAAGCTAAAGTATCTTCTTGTCTTTTATAACATTTTTTTCTGACAAAGCAAGGCAGTGCTTTACAGATATTGTCCCTCTCCATTAAGTCATGAAGGCCCATCCTGTCAATTTCCTCTAAGAAGACGATCATCGTCCTGGGTTGGCAAGAGCCAGGCATTTTTTACCAGGCCTCCATGTGTAACTGCCTTACAAAGTCCTCAGGACTGGGTATCAGTTAAAACAAGCATATGTGAAAATTTACCATTTTAGCAGATGGAGTCAGAACAGCTCACTTGTATAGAGTAAAAGCCTTAATATTTCCACAGCTGGTAAGTTTCCTGTGGTCTAAAGGACTGGAGCTTTTGATTTTTGAGACAGAAGAACTAAATCAAGCTTTAATTCGGAAAACATTTTGGGTTTGAAACCTCAAGATACTTTAGTAGATCTTCTCCTCCAGAAGACAAAACCAAAAGGTTAGGCTATTTGGGGGGAAAGGTGTAGATTTCCTCCTCTGTTTGATCCATCCTGATGTGAAGGCAGTGATATGGTAAAAGCTGAGCTTTGGCTTCTGTGCCTTTTTTTTTTACAATCAGAGTTCTCTTGATGCAGCTCTTTGGCCAGAGATCTCACCTCTTGCCTCTCCTGACCAATATAATTGTGTCAACAGCAGCCTGCAGTACAGAGGACATCAACTTCTGAACTTTATTGTGTTGCTTCTGTGAAGTCCAGTGTAACAGGAGATACAAACCCAGCCATTAATATTACACAGTTAGGAGTCACTTACTGTACAGTGATTATATCAAGAGCAAAAACTCTTGGAAACACTTTCTTTTGGAAAGTTAACATTTCTGGTAGCATGTCTTTAATCTAGGGTTGTCTTGTCCATGAGGAAGCCAACATCTTGTTATAAGATCCTGTAAATTGAAGCTGTTTGTTCACACATTTCTTGATAGTCAGAACTTTATGAACGAAAAAAAACTATCAGAGCTGAAAACTGTTATGGGGTTGCACAAATTTCAAGGGAGGTTTCAAAGTAAGGACCGGTGCCTCGCCCACTCTGCTTGGTGGCTTGGTGGTGTGGGCACTGACATGGGGTTTGCAGCTGTGGACTTTGAGCTTCTTCCCTGGCCAAGAAGTGGATAAAGGATGGACAAATCTTGTTCTGAATCAGGCAGAACAAAGTCCTGAAAATCTTCCCCACCTCTGTGTTTTAACTACAGGGCACTACCTCTCCTAAAAATGTACAATTCAACTTTCATTCAGAACGGGGATGTAGCCACCTGCACCCCAAACAAGCCAAATGTCATGTTTTCTTCCCAACAGTATCTTCATTTGAAGCAGACAAATACCAAAATCAAGAAAGTTACCTTGAAATGGACGTATCAGTACTTGAGCATGACCTGCTCTTTAACTATGGGGTGGGGCTGGAAGTCTGGGATTCTGGTTCTAGCAGTTATCAGTACAATGTTTTGCATGATACAAACCAAAAAGTGAAATCATGATTCCCCAAGTCTTAGGGCTGGCAGAGCTAGGTGTTGTCCAGAGTGTTCTTTGACACTTCCAGATGTATGTTTTATTATTCAAAAGCAGTATTTAAAGCAAAGTAGGGCAACGGAGCTGGTGAGGGGTCTGGAGCACAAGTCTGGTGGGGAGCATCTGAGGGAGCTGGGGGTGTTCAGCCTGGAGAGAAGGAGGCTGAGGGGAGACCTTCTCTCTCTCTTCAACTCCCTGAAAGGAGGGTGGAGCCAGGGGGGGTCAGCCTTTTCTCCCAAGGAAAAGGTGATAGGACGAGAGGAAATGGCCTCAAGTTGCACCAGGGGAGGTTCAGACTGGACATTAGGAAAAATTTTTACACTGAAAGTATTATTAAACCTTGGAATGGGCTGCCCAGGGAAGTGGTTGAGGCACCATCCCTGGAGGTATTTAGAAGATGGGTTGACATAGTGCTTAGTGACATGGTTTAATGGTGGCTTTTTATCAGAGTTAGGTTGATGGTTGGACTAGGTGATCTTAAATGACCCTTCTAACCTAGATAGTTCTATTATTCTATGTTTCTGTTTCAAAACAAAATTACTGTCAGCTCTCCATCTTCCCTGTTTTCTACAGGCTTCTATTATACTGCTGTTACACCCTGTGAAATCTCTGGTGATAATTCTCTCTGGCTAAATAAGAAATATTTGTCCCACTTACTGTATGCTGAAATTACAGGTTGACTAAAGTCTAGACACATTCAGGGAAATAAGTGACTGGGTTTTGCAGGTGCTGTCCATGTATACACTCACAGTACAGAAATGGTGGCTAATTCCTCTTAGAAACAGTAACCAGAGAAACCCCTCACATGGATCCTTGTGTTTAGTCTAACGCACTGAATGCTTTACACCATCTATGCAAGTGGACACTTTTGGCCCTCTATATAGGTAGCAACTTGTGAGAGCTTTGGAAATATTAATCTCTCTCCAGCAACCCAGGAGGCACACTTACTGGGACTCATGATGTGAAGGTTCAGGTCTCCCAGTGGGCTCAAACCTTGCTTTTTTACTATCTGTCGCAACCATCTAAATCATGCTGATTGCATGGTGCCAGCCATACAGTGAAAATGGTGCCTTTCATCTTAAATTCCATGGATATAAATGGGTTGAGTATACAGATCTCTTGTGTCACATGTCAGCTTCATCTTTAGTACTCATAATATACTCAGTTTTGTCACTATTTTCCATTTAATTGGGGAATATTAAAAAAAGAAATGCAGAAAATGAAATTGATTTTAAATCTGTTCTTCGCAAAAGGAGGCTGAAATAAAAAACTGAATAGCTAAGTCCTTGCTGAGTACCCTCCGTGGTGAGCTAGGACTACCTGCCTGCATCTTAGATTCACTCCCTCCACTCCTGCTTTCCCACTACCTCTCGCTAATAACGTTAGAAATCAGACACCTTCCTAAATTTCCAAAGACCTTCTGTTTCCTTTCTTTAAAGAAAGCACCCACTGATGCAGACAGTGTTTTTCCCTCTGGCTAGATAACACAGGACACAACGGTGAACCTCCAGAGAGCACAGGGCTTGACAGGGAGCTGCATCCTCCTACAATATTTTAAGAGACAAGCATGCAAGGAAAACAACAAGGACAGTTATCCTGTGTAATGAAAGCTCAGTGATTTAAAAAGCAGCAGCGTGTGCGTGAGGGAGGGAAGGGAGGCTGGGGGATGGGATTGCAGATTTCACTTGCCAGACCAGGGGTAACAAAAAATTATCCTGATCCAGTAGACCATGTGAAAGGATATTACCAGGGTATGAAAAAATTCTTTCAGGGGGACAGAATGTATTTTTTTTCTGCCCTTTCTCTAAAGCCCTGTTATTTTGCTGTTCTTTGCTTGCATCTGTTAAACGCTGGAATGTCTGCAGGGACGTTTCGAAAAGCTGCACAATGTCAATTAAATTTGCCGAGCAGTATATCTTTTTGGAGAGCGTGTGACCTTTTCTGTTTGTCATTTCCTGGGCATCACACCAAGCGATCCTCTTAGGATGCTGGCTTTGTGGAGCAGGCCCACAGCAGCAGGACTGCAGGAACTGCAGGTTTCTGGGACCGCTGCCAACCTCCGGATAATTGCCATCAGCAGGAAAGAGCTAGAAAAGCTTGGCTGAGTCCATCTTTTACAGATAGATTGACCCCTTTCTGCCACTGCAGAATCACAGTCAGAGAGAAACACATATCCAAAAAGAGAGGAGGGAGGGGAAGAGGGGGAGAGAGGAATGATTACAGCAGGAAGGCTACATCTGATCCGAACAGGGGAGATTTGGAGGTTACACTCACTGCTTCGTCATTGCCAATATTTTTAACATCTTCTGTGTTAAGACAGACAAAGCTGAGAACGAAGCTTAAATGCTGAGCTCTTTTATAATAAGACTGGTGCTTCTGTGGCAGGAGAATCAGTGTTCTGAGAGAGGGGTGGGAATTCAATACCTCCACACGATACATCTGCTGGGAAATAAAACTTTGAACATATATGCAGCGAGTAAAGGAGGGAGAAGGAATGCATGCTGAAAGCCACTGCAGGTGCTTGGAAAGGACATGGGGGACAGCAAAAGGAAGGAGAAGGAAGATTACATGGCCACAGTTTGGTAGTTAAGCTGAGATCTCATTTTGGAAAAGAGTGAGAGCCCCAATTGCACCTTACAAAAGCTGGGAATGGAAACCAGTGCCCTTAATATCCCTGTGCCCAGCAAGTGACTGACAGTGAGGTGTCCAGGCAGTGATTTCAGCAACAAAGATTTCAGATGCATCGCTTCCTCCGGATGCTCTCCCACCTCAGTGTTAAATGCAGAGATTAATGTCAATGCCACTAACGAGTACCAGCAGTGACCACGGCACAGGAGCCCACAAGCTCAGGGTGGGAATTTCCAGACGAGCACTGGGATCCCCATCCCAAGCCTGAGACCCCCGCCCTGGCGTATCCCAGTAGAGCTGGGGCAGACCATGGTCCAGGCCCAGTTGAAATAGCAAAACTGTCCTAGGCAATCCCAAACCATGAGGTCCAAGTGCAGTTCCAACTCCAGCAGGGAGTGGAAAGAGGTGAGTGAGGTAGTGAGTTAAGCAGTTGTGTGCCCTACTAGGTAAGGTCACTGTGATTCTGCACCCTCTCTCCTCTCCTGGCCATCACTCACTGAAGTGTAGCTGTTATGTAGGTAAGAGCAAGTTTGAGCCACTAAATATATAAAACAAGCGTAAACTCTGAAAATCAAGATCTCTACAGGAAATAAAGCTCCTGAGACAGGATGTCTCTGCTGTGTGTTTATGTCAATACAGTCTCTATTGATGTTTGATACCATAAAGGACATAACATTCACATTCATTCACTAGCAATGCTTCTTTTTCTCTTTCCTCACTGATGATCTATGTCTCAGTTGCCAACATAAATAGTACTTGTGTTACAGTAATGTCCTGTGGCTCCAGACTGGGGGAGCTGCAATGCATAAGGTGCTGAGCAAACATGTATGGAGGCACAATCCTGTCAAATGTTATCCAGGTCATATAATCTGCAGCTATATTCCTCCCTCTAGAGAACACACGCAGCTTGGCAAATGCTTGGCCTGCTTCTGTATGTGACACTCAATGTCAGTGAGTGACATCTCGCAGATGACACATTATTGGTAGAGCAGGTGCTGGTGGCAAGGGCTATATTTAAAAAGCAGAGGTCTAAAAATGGCTTTGCAAGGCTCTCTGCTTAACAGGTCTCAGTCATTTCCAGATCAGATTTGACTCTTTCACAAGACCTTTCTCCTCTTCCCCCACTGCTCACAAACTTACTAGAATGAGAAAGCCCAGGGGTGCTTCCCTGGATCACCAGCAGAAAAGCCATGGAGTCTAGGCTGTGAAATCCATATCATTCATATGAAAGAATATGTACACGTTTCCAGAGACATACATTACAGGGCTTTTGTTGTTGTTGTTTTTTAAACAAAAAAGAAGGCAAATTGCCTATAAGGTCTGTATTGTAACAGCTTCTATTTGCTGTAGCCCCAAAGTTACTGTACACACAGGTCAAAGAACCCATCACCGTGAACTAAGCAACTGTGTGCATTTTCGACATGTCACCCACTCTGCGGTGTCTCTGCCTGTATATGCACCTAACCCTCAGGAAAATGCGAGGTGAGGTAACCTGCTCCTGGTCTGGCACAAGTGAGGGCATGTACCTGATGCTCTCTGGAGGACAACTAGATTACCCTGGGGTCATTTGTCATTTGTCCTTGTCCTGCTGCATTTTTACTCATAAGCCCCCTGACCTGTTGAAGTAGTTCACCACTCCAGGCAATAGGGAGGTTTCTGAGAGCCAGAGGGTAATTTAGGGCTGTTCAAGTGATGTCCAACAACCAGCACACCATCTGCAATACTTGGAAATTGATGGCTGCCCTTAAAGCTGCTCTTCTGTATGAAGGTCTTTCCAGCTGCTAAGATCCAGCACCACGTTCAAAGGTTAAGCATGGGTTTATACAGAGAACATCCTAGAGAAACCAGAAAAACAGTTTAGGCCTTTTGATTTTCTACCCAGAATGCAAGTTTGAATTTCTTTTGGAAATAGCCTGCATTTGATCCACCTGTAGATATGTTCTGGGGCAAGAAAAGGTGATGAGAAGTTGGTCTGCTGGGCACAAAAACTAGTGCTCTCTGCTCAAGTTAACTTGAAAAGCATTGCCAGACCTCAGCTTATGACATATTGTTCAATTACACTTTCCACATGCTTCTTAAAGTAATCCTAGTCTGAGTGTGGTCCCTGGTAAATATAAGGGAACAAAATTGAAATTTAAGATGTCTGGAAACCAATTTGTTTATTCCTTGGAAATTAAACAATTTTTTTAAAATAAGTATATGTTAAGAAACTATATATTGTGGCTGGAGGAACTGTCAGCATCAACAAGGTCATTCGCTCCTGTGGGTGACATGTAAAAAGGAAAAAACCTCTATATTTCATTTAGTTTTCATTTTCCACCTCCATTTACGGCTGAGGCATGTAAATGATTTGAATAGTCTCACTGAAATCAGGAGGGCAACTCGTGGGGTAACAGGGAGCCACGTGATGGGGGCTTTACCAAATCTCCCTCCCGTGTGGAGGGAGATCCCTTCCAGATGCTGGAAGATGCGGTGTTGGTAGCTATTGGCAGCTGACCTGAAGAACTTGAGCTTAGCAGTGAATGGAGCCCCCAGGCTCTGCAGCTCAGTTTCGTTTCCTCTCTTTAGCACAAAATATTTTAAAGGAAACTGAGACCAGCAGCTTTTCCCAAGCCAAGAAAAATAAAACGGCTTGCAGCAGGTGAGGTGCAGTGTGCCTGCCTAGCTCCAGGCTGCCCTGCCAGGAAACCAGGGGGGGCTGGATGGTGCATCAACAGCAATTGAAAGGTGGGCACAGAAGCAACAGCACCGTGGCTGATGTTCAAACCCAAAGCAATGAGGCATCCATGAGAATGACTGCAGTTGTCAACAGTGGAGAAAAGTAATTCATGGTTTGCAAATGCAGCCTGGCTCCTTAAAATAAAATAAAGAGTGTAACACGCAAGTGAATCTTCCAGCTCTGTTAGCTACCTGGCCAGTAAATGCCTTCCCATGAGCCAGCTATATAATGCCGATGTAAACCCCACAGCTCAGTCAAAATCCCCTGGATGGGTTTGATTAAGGACTAGTGCATCTTTATGAAAGTGAGTCAACTGGACACAGATGTTTTCATTCTTTGGTGTTCTAGAAGCAAAAGTCTCTCCCCTCCCTCCTCGTTCAATTGCCTCCTCCAATCTTCAGCTACATTTTTAATACATTTTTTTTTTCATCTTATTTTATTTTCACATATTAAAGGAGGCCTGCTGTAGACTCCTAAACTGGGGGGAGAAGAAAGAGAGGAAATGCCAACACATCAGCCCACAGGGCGGCCAAGCCGCTTACAAACCTGATCATAAATAAACTCCCCTCAGAAAATTTCCTTCCTCAGTGGAAATCCCAGGCTCACCCACTAAAGTCCTTCCCAAAAGCAAGGCAGTTTACACTGCGTTCTGCTTGCGTTAACAAATTTAGGTTGTTCCAGGTCAAGAAAAAGGAGAGAAAAACCAACTCGTACAGCCCTTCAGAGAAAGTGCCCATCTTGGAGCTCCCTTAATGTCAAGAAAGAGGGATTCAGTCTAGAGACATGCGAGTTACATGCTGCTGCAGCAGGGTAATCTGGCAAAAGGCTCACCTGTAAGACAGGGAAAAGTCATCTGGGACAATTTATTTTAAATTAATTAGGAGAAAAAATTTCCCCCACTCCTTGCAATTGTCTGTCAGGTTCATCTCTGAAAGACCGTCCAGACAAGAAACATCAACCTACCCTGAAGCCCCTACCGTTCTGGTCCTCTTCCTTGGATAGGTGTCAAACACAACAAACTCTCCCAAGATGGTTTCTGCCCACTCACCCAATCTACCTGAGATATTCAATCACAGTGAATCCGCTTTAGTGCCCTATTTACATCTAATTCCCCAAAGTCACTTCTGCAGATCCACCAGTACTATCATCTGTTCACATAACACCTGCCAATATCCAGGATGAGAAGTCACTCACTCCTTTCCATCTGAAATCCTTCTTACTGCTCATGCTGTCGTTATTTGTTTCACAGAAGGAAGGAAATGAAGAATCATCCTGGTTTTTTCACTGTCCTACATCACCTTTTCAGCTCTCTGTCTTTTCATAACATTTCTCATATCCTCACACACAGTAAGAAAGACAATCCCAAAACCAACACAGAAAAAGAAATCTACAGTAGCGCTGACTTCTGCTCCACTGGTTTTCAGGTGTTTCTTCTGGAGCACTTCTGGAAAGCCCAACTACTCAAAACATGAAGTAACCCATATTCTGCAAACTGAGTACCTTGCAGACCTGGCGTGTTGCTGGTCCCAGAGCTGAGGCACCCAACACCACCAGTCCCTTTGCAAAAGCTCCACCAGTAGCAATGATACACACATACCTTCCCTGCCCAGCATAAAGGCTCCCTCTTTGTGCAAATGGTTGTTTCCATTTTTAGCTCAATGTAGGTACCGAGCTGCATGTGTGAGCAGAGCATCACTCATGGGTTTGGACTCTGCATGTTTTTGAGGCAGAGCTGTGTGGATATCCAGGAATATAGGACTCTATTTCTATCTGGCATATTCTCTTATTGTAAGTTATGGTCAAGAGTTGTTCCTAGACATCAAAACGAGAAGACAGTTCATTCACATTTTCCCCTGTTTCTGCAGAAGAGAAACCTGGGAGGTAGGAGAGGCTGTGCTCTTCCTGAGGAGCTCTGACCATGTTCTTGTGTGAGATCTGGAATGCAGGGGCAGGTGTGATAGACACAGAAAGAAAGAGTTCTGCAGAAAAAGCCACTTCTAGGCAGAATATCAGGCTTCAGAATTAAAGAGCAGGAAAAGACTTGTCCAAGAACCTGACAGACCTGATCCAGTGTTTGTCACCACTCAGGAGACCGCAGACACTGGGCAGATTGAGAAAACACCCATGTGTGACAACTTGTTAAAGAGGTCTTTTGTTACAAAGAAAAGTTATACAGACTTATGTGTGACCTATTCCCATAACTACTTCCACCCTGCTCCTCATGCCACCACTTGTGCCTGACACTGAGATCAAAATGTTCTCACAGCCCTGTACACACGCAAGTTATCCATAGCTCTGCCTCGGGTCAGTTCCCTGGAAAATGGTGAGAAGAGATCTGTGAGTGTTCAGAAAACTTTTGATGAGTTTACATTGACCTTCAAGGTTACAAGAAAATTGGAAATCAAGCAAGCCATTTGAGACTTTGCAGCATAAGTGTCATGGCCTTTTTTCAGTGGTACCCAGGGCCGGGACAAGAGGAAATGGGTGCAAACTTGAATATAAGAAGTTCCACCTAAATGTGAGGAGGAACTTCTTTACTTTGAGGGTGGAAGAGCCCTCAAACAGGCTGCCCAGAGAGGTGGTGGAGTCTCCCTCTCTGGAGACATTCAAAACCCCCCTGGATATGTTCCCGTGCAACCTGCTCTAGGTGGACCTATGCTGGCAGGAGGTTGGACTAGATGACCTCCAGAGGTCCCTTCCAACCCCATATTCTGTGATTCTGTGATTCTAAGTGAATTCTCTTATTCTTTCCTCCTTTTTTTCTCTTTTAAATATGACAACTACAAATAAATTAACTTTTATTCCTTCTTCTCAGTGAATCTTGATGATAGAGAACTGAATTAATTTACAAAATACTGCGAAGTTGTTTTCTCAGCCATCCTGGGCTAAGGGTGAAGATCTTACTTTCTTTTTGTGAAATACACAGGGAACTCCTTTTTTAATGCAATGAATGAACAAACAAAAAACCTACCTTCTACTTCTGTCCCCTTAGAATTTCTCCGCAATATAGGAAAGACAAATAATGACCTACTGCAAAAGCAGGCAGTAAATTATAGCCAAAATGGCAAAGGCAAAATATTTCTCCTCTAAACATGTTTTTTACTTTGTATGTCTTGGCAGCCTAACCCTCTGAAAACACCCACCTGAATTCTCTGCACTCAACAGAGCAGCCCAAGGATAAACCCTCCAATAAATCCTATGTGGCTGAAGGTATAGGAGCCTGACTGTAAGTAAAAACATTTTGAATATGATTGCTATACCTGTTAGTAACCAAAGAGCCCTTTTGGAGCAAATAATTTCTTTGGAAACATCTGAATCCAATCATCTAAGCCTGGGAGCCCGCGTCTGTGCAATACCACTGCTCCCATCTCCACATTGTCCGTCCCCTGCCTCAGAAGAAAAGAGTTTACCCTGTCCATCCATCATTTAAATGGTAATAAGCTAAATGAATTCCACCTCACTTCTGAGCTTCCGAGCAAGCTTGGGTTTATTTATCCATTTAAAGGCACAGGAACTAGTTTGACATTGCTGAACATGTCCCAGATTTATGGAAAATAAAACTATACTAAACTGGTGCATTTATTAGCTTTTCTGTTGGATGCCTCCATGAGTATCCAGACATGTGAGTTTGCCCCGCAGTTCTGTTCTGACTGGTACAGCATCTCCTGAAATGTAAATGTTATCTTAAGGTCATATGCTGATGAAAACCACGGTTTTGCCAAACTCTAATTTCTTGGTCATTTGACAAAGCAGCTGCTGTGCAGTTATATGGCACAAAGAAAGCTATTAAAGATGGATGAGTTACGTGTTTGATTTGGCATATACTGTACTGCTTCTAAAGATAAAAATGAGGATAAACGATTATTTTTCCTGATTTAACTGAATAAACAAAAGATGTCTCACAAATATATGTACTGCAACAATACCTCTAAATGAAATTGTTCATCTACACTTTATGTAGTCCTCCAAGTGCTTCTGTTCACTCATTTCAAAGGAACAAAGCAAATACCCTTATGCCCGATACAATTAATTTGTAGCTTGGTATTGAGAAAAATTTCTGATTTTGAGGAAAATACAGAGATTAGACAATTGTGTATGTCATGTGACAGTAAGTGATGCAGCTGGTGTACATTAATGAAAATAAAAATTACAAGGTTAGGTAATCAACAGCTGGTGTCAGCTGGTGTGGTACCACATCAGTGCCTCCAAGGTCTGTGAAGACTATTTTTTACCATCTGGAGGATATCTAGTATTGGTCAATATCAGAAGTATGATACTGGATGACTCTGCAAACCAGTACAAACTCTTACTTGTACAAATGGGGAACACACACACACAGTGTGGAGTCAAGAAAGATGATAATAGGAGCTTTTTAGGAGGTGGTGCTGTTATACGCATTCAAGGCTTTTTTAGTGCGCAAGAAAGCACTGACCTGGAAATCATGCTGCAGGGATGTAAGTTTTGGGTTACATGAACATCATGTCCAGGAAGAGCTGGGGCACTGGAGTTGCAGCAGGGTTTTGTCTCCACATTTGAACTCTGGGAGATCAATTCTGGAAGCAGAGAAATTCCTGGGAGCACCTTGTCTAGCAATGGATGGAGAAGGAATTGTTGCCTTGCACATTTTTTGACTTTCATTTTGCAAGAAGAAAGGTCAATTATTCTCAGAAAATATCAGCAATGTTTTCTCTCACTAAAAATTGCTCTAGTTCAGGAATGCTGTTGGTAGTTTGCAACAAAGTCTATCGCCTGGTGCAGCAGCTCTTTATGTCAGTAGAGACTCCTTCCACAAGGAGAACATACTGCTCTTTGTCTGTCTCTTACAAAAATTCAATTCACATGTTGAGGTTTCCTGCTCTTGCAATTTACTTCTTTGAATTAGTTAAGATACCTCCTTATGACACATAATTCTTGTGAAACTTGTTAGCTCTCCTTATAATAAGTAAATAAATAAATAAATATGCAGGCTGGAATTCATTACGGAAATCGAGTAACAGCCCAGCAGAAAATTCAACTACAAAACACCTGTGTCGTAAAACATCAATATTTGCAATAAACCATGAGCTGAGAGAAGGCATGGTAGAATAGCTTCTTCCACTCATGAAATACCCTGGAATTATCAGGGCTGCAAGGTACCTGCACAGCACCTTGTCCTTGCTGAATGTAATTCTTTTTTGGTCAGAGCACATCCCTTCCCCAGAGCTCAAGGTACGGGAAGGAGAGCTCATAAAAGGGGCTGAGTAATGCAGTAACTCTTATGTGCATCAGTTCTGTGTACAAAGGCTTTATGCCATCCTCATGGTCCCAAAACACCCACTTAACATCCAGCTGACATTTAGGTATTGAAAAATGAGTGATATGGCACTCCTCATCCTAGCTGCTTGGACCTAATTGCTCTGCCCCTCCAGTATTTACACTCTGCTTATGTTTCCGTTGCTATATGGAGCTCTGCTCTTCACCATCCCCAAGATGCAGGGATATTAAGGCCAAAGGATCATCTTGCTTAGATCACCTGTGTCACAGGTTATTAATTTTCACCCAGCTGCCCCCAGGATTGATCCTGGTAATTGATGTTCAGTGAAAATTCTCTTCCAGGGAGACACCCGGCCTTGATTTGCAAGAAGGGAGAAACAGAGAACCTGCCGCTTTCCTTAACAGTTTGTTCTGGCTTGTAATCCTTCTCAGCAAAAAGTTAATCTCACTCTAAATCACACTGGTCTTTCTCATGCCTTCCTCTGTCTGATTAAAAAGCCCTTTTCCAAACGGGTTCTTCACTCCACACAAATATTTCTCCAGTAGTCAAATTACCTCTCCATCTTCTCCTTGCCCAAGTAAACAGAATGAGTTTGAAAAGTCTCTCATTCTCAGGAATTTTCTCCTGACCTTGTCTGGCTCTTTTCTGAGATTTCACCATTTTTATTTTTATTTTTTTAACATTGTTGAAAGAAAGAAAACTGGGATGCACGTAACATTACTATTTCACTCACCTTCATTTCATACCCAGGTGCAGGGCTGCAAACAGATTCTATTGAAGTGGGAATATGAATATAAGAAAGGTCTATGACTTTTAACATTAAAGGCCCTGAAGGACTGTATATAGAGTATATATATACGTAGCATATATACATACATATAGATTTAGATGCATCTTAGCTTGGCAGACTAACAGCCATAGACCTATTTATTCCGTAGTAGTGTGGATTGTGCCTTCAGGTAAGTTTTGCTGATTAATGCCAGTAAAGGAAAAGCAGGTGAAAAGATGTCAGAAGTGGGATGTTTCAGAAACGAGAAATTAATTGAAGTCTTGGGTAAGCAGGGGACGTGTAATAAGCTTGGCCACTAATAACAAGTCTGGCAGAATTGTTTGCCTTATCTAGATCTAAATTAATGTTCATAGAATCACAGAATGGTTTATGTTAGAAGGGACCTTAAACATCATCCAGTTCCAATCCCCTGCCCTGGGCAGGGACACCTCCCACCAGCCCAGGTTGCCCAAAGCCCCATAAACCCTGACTTTAAACACCACCAGGGATGTTCAACTCTTAGAGGAGATCCCCTGCCCTGAACTCATGGTTAGACAGAAGTTCATGACTGCGCCAAGATATTTGCTGAAAATTCGGTCTCTGGATCACAGGCACTTGGGTAAAACTCAGTTCCAAGCAGGCTGGGCTCCTTACTATTCCCTATAGCAGAGACTTTAATCCTTTGTAAACTGTGCCATCTGTATCTTCTAAGCAATACCATTCATACTCATCCATTTAGGAATTCATCACGTCATATTTATGTCACATTCTTTGTTCACTGACTACATAATTTAATCAAGATTTCAATTGAAAGATTTTCAAATGCGTTGCTATGAGGGCATGGCTTCTTTGGCTTGAGCTCCCTAGTTCTCATTTCCCAGCTCATGTCTGGAGTACAACAGGCTTTACGTGACACAGCACTAATCATGGTGATGGGAGGCTGAAAGCTACCCCTTGGACCGAGGTCAGCCACCTCTGTTGGGACATTCCTCCTGCCACTTGCCTAAGTCCCCTCTCTCCATTCAGGGATGTGTCCTGGAACAGCCAGGAATGCTGAGTGGCTCAGCAGGACGTGGAGCTCAGTTTGAGTTACCCATCACAACCTCTCCTGTATAAACATCCCTCACATCCCTTGCCTGCAGGAAGGTTGTCCCTTTCCTACGTATGAAATTTCATAACTGTGTGATAGGAACAAAGTACTCATTCTGTGTTCCTGCATGGACTGCATTGCATTTGGCTGTATTCAAACATGTTTTGCCTGATATAAGCTAAGCTTCACCAGTGATCTAGCTTACACTGTCCCTGCAGTTATTTATACTTCTACTAATCTTCATCAGCTGCAAATTCTATCAGCGGTGACTTTATATCTAATTCTAGATTACTGATGAAAACATCCGGTAGCCCCAAGCATAGGACAGATTCTGTGGAGACACTGCTCAGAGTGCCCCTAGTTGATGATGATTTATCTGAATTTTCAGACCTGTCATTTATCCTTTTGTCAGCTGATATCACTCTATGCGGCGTTTTTTTCTTTCCCTTTGCCTTCCCTTGCCTTTCCCCTTTGAAAACTAAAACTGTGATCTTCAGCAATGTTCTTTCCTATATCAGCTTTCTGGCAGCTCTATTGGGAGTAGTGGGTTCTTATCCATGAGAAAGTATGTGATTATGCTGAGCCACACTGAAAATTGAAAGGTAGAGGCCATTTCCTATGCTCTTACATAAATACATTCCATGAGAATAAAACATAAATAAACACACATATATAAGTGAGTTCATAAAAACTTGCCGGCTCCTTTTACAAGTTTGGGATATACATTGCAGATAGGTTTAGGGCTTGTGTTTGTTTTATTTTTCAGTGCTCTTCTTAAATAAATGGGTTGGTTACATCTATGTGTTTTCCTTTAGCAGTGTGGTGTTAAACACATCCAAAATGTTTCAGTCAAATAAAAAGATTTAACTTTGTCCAAAAGAAACCCCAACCCACAGAACTGTAGAAACAGCCAGGCATTGTACCCATTCCCCAAATAGAGTGTCAGGATTTGGCTATTGTCCCGGTTTGAAGTAAAACTGAAACAATTTTGTGTTCTGTAATTTTACATCTTAGCTAGGCCTCCTCTAACTCTCTGAAATTAACGGCATATTGTGGAGGAAACTGCTCGTTCTGGGATGACAAGGCCAATGTTTGTGCTCCATGCCGAGGAATGGTGTGCAGAGAGCCCTTTGCTTATACTTATTGCTATAACAACCAAGGTCAGCCAATTTTTGTTATTTGCCCCTTAAGGGGTCGAAACCGAAAAGCATAGAGGGGTCACACCTGTGGGGAGGAATGGGCAGGAGAGGTGACCCAAACCTGACCAACATACCTGGTATAAAAGCTGAGGGATCAAAGGGTCAACTCTCTTACTGTGATGGCCAACGTACAAAGAGGACTCTGTTCATCATCTTTGATTCTGATCCCAATCCGTGTGTTCCTGACTCCAGAGATGGAACCCAGTTCCCATCCATCGCTGAGTCCAGTCTGGGACTTTCCCAGTGCCTGTCAGTGATGGGACTGTCATCCTGGGAGCTTGATAAGATTTTGTATATATTGTATCTATTTCATTATTTTATTCTTTTTTATTTTAGTATTAATTCTTCATTAAAGTAGTTTAGTTCATTCTAAACTTCTAAATCTCCTTATGTATTCCTCTCCTCTTTTTTTTGGGGGGGGAAAGGGCCATCCATCAGTCTGGTTTTGGTAAATTCGGCTGAAACCACGACAGCCAGAAACCTAATCTTTTTAACATAGTTTGGGTTTGTGCAGTAGGTCATGGTGGTTAATGTTTAGTGGGCTGAAACAAAAATGGAAGAAAATGATAATGGAAAAGCTTAGTTGTGAAAAACAGCTCTTCATAGATGGCTATAAGGGGGATGTTTTGACTCATGGTGTGTATCATTGCATATTTTGGCTAAACTGGGCTTTGAAAGACTTTCAGCTGAGATAAGCACGATCATCTGAGCAGGGCTTTTTAGCTCAAAACATGCCTAATGTTGGACTCATTGGCATGAGGCGATGACAGCTGCAGAAGACAGAGGGGAAGAAAGCCTTAGAATTATGTCTTTGTTACGGAGAACAGCAGCACAGGAGAGGCAGCATTGTCTGAATTAGTCTTGTGTAATTTGGAGGTGGGATGTGTCATGATAGCATTCTCACCATGAGTCCTCAGCACCAGCAGCCCTCCTTCTTCTCAGTCTACATCCAGGCTCCTACCTGCTGCCTTCCAGCAGTTTTTTTACCTTGTCTACCTTTCAGAACCAGGACAACCAGGGTCCTGTCTCTACCATGCCAAGACACCAGCTTTAGGCCCAGAGGACATGACAGTCAGGGCAATATAGTGATATGAGCTGACAGATTAATTGACTCCAGGGCACTAATTAGCTGAGATGCAGCTGCTGGTTCTGGAGCTAGTATGGTTACTCTCTGTACCAGCACCTATATCTAGACAGGTGCTAGAAAAGAGTGCAGAAGGTTTTGTCGTGTTCATAAAGCCTCTAAGAGCATTCAGCCTCATTAGTCCTCCTTTAGACAGCACGTGGAAACCTTCTCTCTAGTCTTAATGTTAGAAATAATGGTGTTTTACAGACACCTTCAAGGCCTTGGTCATGAGCAACAACCCAAACCATCATCCCTATATAAAAGGAAGGGAAGAAGTGACTTAAATGGTGATAAACAAGCGTGCAAAGCAACCTAGGATAATTCTCCTAGGCTTTTATGTGCACATCTGGCATCATATTGACTGTTCTGTTCTCATGTGCCTTTGAATGACCCAATGGTTGTGTGCAGGTGTCAGAGAGCAATCGAGCCCCAGATATTGCCTTGAGCTTTGCTCCTGGCTTCATGGGGGCCTCCAGGAGGTCTTAAGGAGGGAAGGGGGCTGAAGAGCAAGGGTGGGACCAACCTCAATGCTCACTAGGTGGCTGGAGGGTTGGGTTTGAACTGCAATGAACCCCAGTCAGGTCTCAGATTTGATGATGAGTTGGGAGAGTTTGAAAAAAGAGTCTTGTGAACTCATTGCATAAAATTTGGGAAGAACAACAAATGTGAATTCCTATGGTAAGTTATTTTCAGAGCAAACTGCCTACCAAAGAAAGTGTTATTATATTCTGATCCCATCTCCATGCAAAGGCTTTTCCGCAGACTGTTTTCTGCTGGAGGGAGGACCTCAGGGGAAAACACCTGAGAAAGTGGAAGAATCACTTCCTCTGACTCTTTCTTCTGCATTGGCACTTATGTGCTAAATTCCCTCCAAGCACAACAGAATTGGTTTCAAGGCTCTCAAGAAAAGCATTATTTTTAACACAATCAGTGCCTGCTCATCACAGTCCCTTTAAATGTACTTTTTATCTGGCACCTGGAACACCTAACAGAGAGATGAGTGATTTTAAATAATCTCCTTAATTAATGGCCTAACAAAGACCTGATGTGCTAGACGTGAGATGACACCTCAGGATCTGACTCCCTTGAGGTACAAGTGCATGTTGAGTCCCACGAGTGTTTGGGCTTTTATTATTTTCTAACAAGCCTTGTCACCCCCTTGACACGGTGTGAGTATGAACGTGTTTCCCTCTCTAGTTTGTTTTAGGCCTCTTTCCACTTTGAAAAAACACTCGAAGAGCTATTATTAAAAAACAGAACCCTAACCAATGGTGAAGACACAGCTCCCACTCCCTTCAGACCCCCTTTCTGCTGTCCCTTCCTTATTCGCTCTGACAGCATTTGACTATGTCAAAAGCCCAACTTTTAGCTACACATTTTCCCTTCCCCTTGAAGGGAATATTCAGTGCAGGAATAGCTTTTCTTTTATAAAGACATGCAGTTTAGTCTTCAAGTTATTGAGGAATGTCATCAGCATCTCAACTGTGGCATACCCCTCCAAGCCAGCAGCAACATGTTGGAGAGGCTGTTAGCCCACCATATGTTCCTTGATGTTCTGGACTCGTGCTCTCTGGGGAGCCCATTAGCATTTACACTTGCAGGCAGTTCTCTCCTCCCCTGTTAATAATTATCCAGGGAGGGGATAATTAAAATAGGTTCTGAGGCTATGAAGGACCTCTGCCTGCTTTCCCTACTTACGGAGCCAAATGAGAACTTTAATGTAGATTTGGAGATAACTCCTGAAGGGTTTTGCACCTTTGCCATGTTCTTGTTGTCATTAAGCATGATCTAATCCTCCATTTCATTTCATTAACCTGAACAGGGGCAAATTTTGAAATGTGACTGCAACACAGCACCAGTAAAATTTCCCATGATACCTGAGAAAGCTCTATCATTATAAAATGGACAATTTCACCAGGATGGACAAGAAGGCAGGAATTAGGGAATGGTTAGCACAGATTTCCTACATGATTCTATCCAGATCACTGAGTTTCTGTATCTTGATTTTATAATATCTAGTCTCTGAATTAGTGATGTTTTCAGAAGCAATGCGGCCTCTTCTACTGCATTTGCAGCTCTATAACCTAGCCCTGTTGTCGGTGGAAAGCAGGAATGTGTGCAGGCTAAGGAGTTGGATGGGATGTATTTCAGCAAGACTGGCTGCACTGAGAGACATCCTGGCACTGCTCACCATTGCATGGCTTGAATATTTTCTCCTGCTGATCTCTGCTGAGATGTTTCCTCTCAACACTCCCATGAAATGACACACAGAGTCAGTGCCACTAGTACATACATGAGCCTTGCTGCAAAAGTGGTACCAGAAGTCTCATGAAATTTTAGGAAGAGCTTATTTAAATGACCGGTTCCAAGAGCTTCACATTCTGTCCTCTTCTAAATCCAACCTGAGATGACTTGCACTGGGTTTGTGCTACCAATTGGTCTCTCATGGACCACCTGGGATCTGCAAACAGGAGCGAGGGGGCACATGAAATGCTCTGTGCACAGCTTGGTCCCTGGATTGGAAGTCTTTTAACCTGCCTGCTTTAACAGCTGTCATTCAATTTGTTCTTCTTTTTTTTTTAAAAAAAAAGAAAAAAGAAAAAAAAAAAGAAAGAGAGAAAGTGAAGCATTGGAAAATTAAATATGCCTTCCATTTTTCAAAACATGATGTTTTTTAACTAAACCTTATATTATTCATATGCTGTATATTTTATTACTGTTAGTTTCAAAGCTGTTGAAAATCACAGATCAGTTCCTCAACCACAATGTCTTTATTATGCGTACATAAATCATGCATGGAAGGGCCCTGACAGTTGACGATGTAAACTCTCAGGAAGCAAAGCCCCTAAGCCATGTAAAAAATGTATGTCACAGGCAAAGAAGTATGTCATCTCTATTTCCTTTTTATGGATAGTCTTGTCTTGTCATTATCAAGGAAGATTTTTTCCCCCTTTATTTCCTATTTAAATTTAGTTAGCACAGAGGTAATTTGCAATGGTATTTCACTGAGACAAATGGAGTACACTTCCCCACATCTGCCTGCATCTTCAAGGATGAGCGTGTTGTAATTATACTGTTCCGGTTTCATTAACAGCTCTGCTGTACCCAATATGGTTCATAAGTATTCTGGTGAAATGCAGGACAAAGTTCATTGAATTGTCAGGAGCATCTGGGTGATGTGGAACGCATGTAAATTACATTAGAATTACGTTGTTTTGAAGCCATAGATTGGTTGCAAGTGCTGGTCAGAATTTGTTTTAGTGGGGAAAAAACTGAAAGGCGAGGATTCCTCATTGTTTTACAGCTGAAAAAGAGGGGGAAAAAATGCTCAAAAGTGGAAATATTCAGCTAAGAATGGCAAAAAAATAGTTGACTTTGCAATTGAAATTTTCATTTTCTCAGTCAAAGGTGGTTTTATTTTCATTTGCTTGAATCTTTGTTTGGGGGAGCAGTTCAGTTAATTTGCCTCTTTCTGAAAAATAACATGCTTTTGATGAGAAGCTTGGGTTAGTCATGAATAGCGAACTGTAGCAGGTAAAAACTGAAGTGAATATTTTGGTCAGAAAGTAAAGAACAACTATCCAAACAGGAAATGGGAGAAAGTGTGCCTAACAGAGCACTGGACAATGAACGCTTGTTGGCATATCCTGGACTAAGGGACAACTGTGTCACAGACCAAAAAATAACTGACTTCTTCCTGCTACACTGAGCTTCCAAAAGCTGGGCACTGCGGACAGACTGGTGAGCCCACATTTCATCACCTGAAGAGCAGGGAACATCTAACAGCTACCCACCCTTGTTGCTATATTTACTGAAGTTAGACATGCAAATCAACCTAGTTAGTGTCCTGCCTGTAGTTACTGCCTGGTTGTCACAGACTGTGAAAAAAAAAAAAATGCCCTTTTTCCTCAAGCAAAACATCTGCTTTGAGCTGATCTTCTTGCAAATCGTCCTCTATTCACATCCATCTTCCAGATTTACTGCTGTGTGATGCCTCTCATTTATTGAGCAACTAAGACTAATTTACTTTAGCTGCAGGATAAGACAGGCATGTACATACACATCAAGGAGGAAAAAAATGCTCATCCTTCCTCCTTCGTTCCCTCTCAACCACTTGTGACATTGCTGATACCTCCTCCATGGTTCCTCCTCACTGTTCCAGCGCATTGTGGTCACAATGGGGGCTTCATCAGAGCAAACTTCAGCTGAGCTAAATAGCTCATGAGGCCACGACTCGTCTCATTTCAGGCCTCTACTTCTGATGAAGTCCCTCTTTCTCTACAGCAGCTCAGCTCAAGACACTTTTGCTCAGAGAAATCCCACCTACCATGTCCCAGCTCATTGGGGAATCTGCCTGTAGCCGGGCACCACTTGGGATGCCACTAAAAAGAACCAAGGAGCAGTGAGCAACCAGCACGCTGTCTGCTTCCCGAGAGAAACACACACAGAAAGGAGCAGCAGATAGATAATTCTGTCCGTGGGGGGAAATTCAGAACCAGCTGAGATGTTTGTTACTGCTTTTATCCCCTCACCTATGCAAATTAGTGGGGTTCAGAGCTAAATGTAAACGTCTTAGAAGGAAACATGAAAGAAGGGATCTGGTTCGTACACTCATTCTGCTCTCTCTCTTTGGAAAGACACCTGTGGATACATTCTCATTAATAATTTCACCCTACCTCTTCTCTGGTGTAAACTTACAAGCAAGGAGCAGGAAAAAAAAAAAAAAAAAAGCCAAATCAAATGTTTCGGGCTGACTGGTAAGATAATTAGCACAGGATGCATAAGAAAGAAGAATCCCAAGAAGCAAAACTAGAAGTGCATGCATCTATTTGTGACAGTATTTGGGGGAAGTTTCAATTCACCGAGGATCAGCCATGTTTGCATTATGCTCTTTTCTTCTCTCACTTAGTGAATGTCTCCTAGGAATGCCCTTTTTCCATGAGCTTTCTAACTGATGAAGTAGCTGCAGGAAAAAGGGAAGAAAAGCAACTTAAAAATAGATAAGCTGCTTATCTCTTTAGCTGACTTGAATTTGCTGCTGTGTGGAGGAGGATGCTATCAAAAACAGAGGTTTAGAAGTTTGTAATGCTGGAAAAGTTTCTAGATGTGCATCACCAGTACATAACTCATGCTGGATGTTATTCTGTAAGTTGCTTATAAATCACCACCAGAGATAAGATTAATCCAGGTACATTGAATTTTGTTTTTCAAAGGTTAATCATGGTCTTTAGCCTGAGAAAACAGGGCTTGCGTGATCACGCCTTGTGAGCGTCCAGCCATCTGTCAGTCTCTTTCAATAACCTGCAAACCCACTGATCAACTTTGACAGAAGGGTAGAGGTCTCAAAGATATTAAATTCCAGTGTTTTTCATGAAAATCAGAAGCTTCTCTGTTCCATTTTAGCTGCCAGCTGGCCTTTTTGCATGAGGCTACTGGTCATTAATCAGCGTATGGGTTTCTAAGAACCACAAGGGCTGCTTCTTGCTAATGGAGACTCAGAGGAAGGATCAGAGGGTGCACACACGGGCAGGAACTGGGGATACACACAGGTACTGGATGCCCTTGGCAGCACCTGGGGGACAGGACCAGCCCAGAAAGCTGAGGTCACCCCAAAGGTGAACAGGACACAAAGCCTGAAGAAACGAAGAAATTACATTTTTTTAGTTCTTCATTTCATCCAGCAACTCCTTTTGTTTTGTTTTGTTTTGGGCAGGGGGGAAGACATTTAATTCAAGACTTGTGATTATTGAAGGAGAAATTCCCATTTACTCCTGAGTGAATTTCTGGGATCTGATCAAGATGGGGGAAAGATTTATGAAAAGAGCAATCATTTGTAAAATAAGTATTTTGAGAGTTGCCCAGCGCTGACATTTTGATTTAGTTTATTGTACAAATATGTTGTTATTTGAAAAAGAAGGCCATCTTTGGACTTCAACAAAAAAAAATACTGTATTTGGAGCAGACAAGATAGATACAAGCTTATTGTCACAGCCAAACTTAAATAACAAATATTGCATTTTAATGATCCTTACTTTAAATAGGGTCTTTGATTTGGTGTCTTTGTGTATTTTTTATGGCTTTAAAAAAGAAAAAAAAATTTTTAAGACAAATATAGACCACTCACTGTGATTTGAATAGAGATGAGATCCAACAGTAATCTATTGCCTTCCAAGAGCGACTATAGTGTTTGTATAAACAGTAACACAATATCTGCCTAAATCTTCCACTTCTGCTTGGCCATTCTCAGCGGTTTTCTCATAAAACTCCAATTTCTTCTGCCCTTGACAGCAGATTCAGCTCCTCTCGTATGCTGCTGGAAGTGAGCTGAACCAGCCTTGTTCTTTCTGAGCATGAATCTTGAATTCTTTCTTGCACCAGTTTACAGACTGGTGGTTTCACCAGTTTCCTGAGAGGCCAGAAGCAGGGACTTGATGCCCTCGTGGAGGGGAAGGGTTGGGTGTGGATATTCCCTTTGTGTGTGAGTGCTGTTGTATGAACAAAGGGTCTCCCTTTTGGTGTTTTTAAAAAAAGGCAAAAGCCGAAAACCTCAGCCTTGGAGGTAATCTGAGAAAACCCATTGGCTCACTCTTCTCCAGGGAGAAAACCAAACTCATTGTCGATTTCTGGAAATTTATTGGGAGTGAGAAAAAACTTCAGGCATCTGGAAAAATGAAGCATAAAAACCTGTGGTGCCCTTGAAATGTAACGGCCTGTGGGGCTAAAAAACAGCTGAATCAGCACCATGATTTTGGATTTAGGCACTTAAAAATCATACTTGAAGCACCACCAACTTTTCCCAGGCTCGGGCCTTCCTGCTCTTTGACAGCAGAGGTAGCTACAGCCCATTTGGTGTGCACCAACCACCTGCACCAAGGCAGCACACAGGAGCTCCTGGGCTGTAAATCCTCCTGCTCCTGAGCTTGCTGCAAAAGGGTTTTGAAAGGAGACAACTTGAGTTCCCACGCAGCCTTCCAGATCCCATTCTGCTCCATAGTTGTCTTTCTCCTGTTTCTGGACTCCGTTTTTCATGCGGAAAGTGTTCGTCATTGTGCTATGATTCATGGGTTTTAAGGTCAGAAGATCATCTAAGTTTGACCTGCTGCACAATGGAGACCATACATTTCACCCAGTGCTTCTTGCATCTAAGCTCAACAAATCAGTGCAATGAATCTGTGGTATATTTATTGCATGGGAAAGGTGTCAGGGTGATAGCGTTGCCTATTGAAAATCTCTACTCAGCCACTCAGCAGGTGCACTACTGTGGAGAAAGCTCTCTCCCAGCACGACCCACTGTCCTAGTTATCTGGGATAATAAGATTTGGTTGCTGTCAATTTGATATGTCTTTAAAAAGAAAGAAGGTTTTGTCACCCCTCATTAATCATCTGAGCCATAAATTTCTCATCTAGTCTTTATTTTATTTTTCCATTTTTTGTGCCCTCTGTGTCATGCTGGAGGCTATTGCATGCGCAGAGTCAGGCTCTAAAATAGTGTCAGTATATTTTCTTTTATGTCAACTTTACTCTGCTTCAAATTTCATATATTGAAATTTTGGAAATATTTGGGTACCTTAAAATATGATCCACCTTTTGAGACAGTTAAATCTCCAAGGTGCTCTCAATCATGTGTTTTCCTCTTTCTACAGTCTAAATACCTCAGTTGTCTCCTATAATATTTTCCTGACCCTACGTTGAAATTTTGTCCTTAAAGAATCCCTGTTCTCACTGGTCGGCAGCGGGACTTGACTTTGGGCAAGAGCAGTGCTCTGAACCTGTCAGTTCAGACTCAGTGGTGTGTCATTTTGGTAACATCCAAAGCTGGTACTTGGGCCCCAGGGAGTTTATGTCTGCTTCACATCATGGCAACATCTCAGAAGATGCAGCCCTGACTGATGCAGGTAGCTCTTTGCATGACTGCACTGCAAATGAGCTGCAATTGCAGCTCGTGTAAATGCACCCACAGATTCAAATCAGTTCATTCAAGTAACAGGAGTGGAGCAGGCAGCAAAATTCTGGGTGAACCCCTAGGCAGTCGATTCACGAGGAGTCAACCATAGAGTGGTGGTAACGACATTTTCAACATCAAACCAATCCCACTATTCCTACCCAAGGAACCAACCCACTTTTTCCCACAGTGCAGATTTGTCTTCTGAACCTGTGAGGGACCCTATTTATTTTTTAAAAATACTTGTATGGTTCAAAACCTGTATGTATTGGATTTGAGGAAACAGCTGGTCTGCTACCATCACCTAGAGAAAACCTTTGCTGATCCTTCAGAAACGTCTCCTACCTGTAGTTGATGTTTTCCTAGTCTATGCAAGTGATTTGTGACTTAGAAAGCATGACCAAAACTCACAAATGGAAACACACAGGTGTCAAAGGTACCACCTGTATTAGACTTCAAACCTACCCAGATTCCTGAAAGCAGAATCAGAAAACACAATTAAACATTTCTGTACCTTTCATATCAGGCAGCAGGCACCACAGTCTCACCCTTGCGCTTTCTGCAATTTCTGTCTCCCCTGAATGCCCTGTGCTATTCCAAAAATCCTGTGCTGTGGGAAGTGTCAGCACTACATAACCCAAAAATACCCTGCCCAGTTCCACCCATCTACTGGGAACAGCGGCCAGTGGTCTGAAGAGGAGACAATTTGTTGAAGTTTAGATGCTTTACTGCTTCCTTTACTGCAAGCAAAACATCAAAATCAACTGCTTCTTCCCTCCATCCTCCTCCTCAGCCCAGCCAAGTTTTGCAGGCAGCTGGGGGCCCACGAGCCTGTTTTCACTTGGAAAATGCTTCAATTCAGGAACAACCAATGGAAGTGGACTGCGAAAGGAAGACAGAAACTACAGCCTCACCCAGAGCTGGATACTCTCCATGAGCTGGCTCCATGCAGCCCGTGGCAATGATTCTGGCTCTGCACTCTCGCACAACCCAATAAATAAAGAGAAGCCCAACTACCAAGCTCGTCCCTTGCGTGGCCCACATCTAAAACATGATTTTTCGTGCCTTTCTCATTTAACTGTGGCCAGGATCATTGCTAAAGGTAGCAAGAGAAACACTGTCCTTTGGGGCTGAGCTCCCCACCCTCCCCACCCCTTTCCTCAGCTTCCCTGATGCTATTTTTTTCACCCCCAAGTCAAAAACCTCTCCATGGACTTCTGCACTCCCCTTCCAGGCCTGGTCAACACTTAACTATTCCCATGGCAACCCAATGCTAAGGAAGCAAGCCTTGGGCTGGCCACATGTACCTGTCCATGGGACCACTCACGGGCTTTCTAAGGAGCTTTGCCACAAGGCAAACATGGTGCATCCATTTTACAAGCCCACCAACAGTGAGCATCCTCCATCAAGGAGTAGCAAGAGCCTGTAGGTGGGAAGTGTTGTTTACAGCAAGTTCACGGCTCACCTGGCAGCTGGACACTTGCCAGAAAGTCCTCCCCAAGACCCATTGCTCCTCCTCTAGTCCTTTACATCACTTTCCAGGGAGCATCCTACGCATCGGTGGTGATAATGGGCCTGGTGATGCTCACCAGGGTGGTGAGCAGAAAAAGGGAGGGAGAGGAGGAAAGGGCAGAAAAAGCAGCAGGAGAGGAGAGAAGGGGAAAAAAAGGTCAAGAGAAAGCAGAACTGCTCTGTACACATGAATGAATCAGAAGGATACATGCACCGGAAAAAAAAAAAAAAGAAAGAAGAGGTGACAAATACTTTGAGGAGAAAACTGCAGGAAAGGAAACATTAAAAAAATAGAAAGGCAAACACAGCTGGGTGGGGTTTTTTATAGTTTAATACCAAAAAATGTGCAAACAAAGCAGTGTAAAGGCTGCCGTGTTATTTGAGTACATAATGGCAGCAGCTGCTGGAAGGAGTCAGGTCCTCACCTGCAGCGCAGCCCCACCGGAGCAATATAGCCCACACCACCCCCAAGGAACCAATCCAGTTACAAAACTGGTACGTGACATACAAAGGGTTATAAACTCTGAGCAGGTGAGGTATTTTCCAAATCCAGGCTGACATTTCCGCCTAGTTGAGCGCCAGTCAAAACACCTCAAGAAAAAAATCCCAAAACCCTGACCCAAGGAAACATTCTAGTAGAGGAAAGAGTCTGGTTGAAGAGCTTGGGTGGATGGACCCTGAGTGTAACAGTAGCTCCCTGCCTCAGCTTGTGATGGGCACAGCAATGAGGTTGGTTTGATTTTTGTGAAATAAAAGGGTAGGGGGCACGACCTCCAGATTTGTACATTTCCAAGAAAAAAATGTTATTTATCATTTTCAGAGTGGGAAAAATGTGGTCTGGGTTGGATACTTAAGGATCTGCTTGAACATTTTCATTTTTTGTAAATGAATTTAGATTCTTGAAGGTAAAACATTTTCTTCAGAGCTAATAACATACACACACGTGTGTTAGTGAATTTCACTTATTTTTTTAAACAAGCTCCTCTTTCCTTACACCATCTGTCTCTTCTTTTATCCTTCAGAAATAGCTTGGCTGGGAAAACAAATGCAGCTTTTCATGGGAAATTGGAATTCTTTACATGAAAATTCCTAGGCTTTTATAGCCAAATTTTTCCATTTGGACTCTGAAACTGCCATCTCCTGAAGTCATCACTGAAAACAAACAAACTCTGCATAGTTTTTAGATATTTTTGTGCAACATATCTGTCCTCTCTTCATCAACTTTTGACTTTTCAGTGCAAATCTGCTGGCATTTATTGAAACAAATGTCCGAGAGTGCAGCACAGAGCCACCGTTTCAGAATCTCAGAAAACTCAGGCAGACTCAGTTGATCTGATGACGTCTCTTCAATATTTTGAAATTACTTTTTTCTTGACAGGCAGAGCTACAAGGCTGAGCCACAGCCAACTTAATAAGGATTTGGGAAGTCATGTGAGGATTTTGCTGTCACATAATCAGGACAACATGGGCTGCATCAGGCACTGTTAAATGAGTGAAAGGCAGGCTGTCCTAGAGTCCCTTTCCCACAAACAAACTTATTCTGAACTGCGGAACAGAAAATTGCACTTATTTCACTTCAACCTAAGTCTGAACTCTGCAAAAACACGCAGAATATAACAATTTGTGCAAGCAGCGCAATTTTAAATTTCAGTGTGCACCCAATGCAGGCATATTTTAGGACTGTGCTAGCTGTTTGTGACTAACACTACCCTGTCTCTCAGGCCTAATTTAATGGATATTGAGCAGAGCTCTTACAAAATAGTGTGACAGTTTGCCATGCTAAGCCATTACAGCATTGTTGTAGGCAATGTCTCTCCAGTTTCAGTGGGTCTTTCTTGGCACAAGGAGGCATACAAACCCTGCCAAAATATAGAACACCTCTGCCCTATCTTAAAGTAAAAGCCAACTTATTTGGAGGACTGCCACACATTTAACTAGACTCCCCAATTGCATCATTAATTGCAATTTATGGAATTCATTTATTGCTGGGAGATAGGGACAATAAGCTTTCACAGTTGGTCTGTAGTACAGTATCTCTCCACAATCTGTAACTCTAAATAAAAGCTTCTCCAGAGAAGGATATAGTAGTCCATCCTGTGTTTAACAAACAAAGGAAAGCTTAAAGGGCTTAATTCTCAACAGTGCATGAGAACTGAAAAGGAAACTACTGCTTCTGGAGCATATCAAGGGTTTCAATCATTATTCCAGTATTTTAGTCTTGAAAGTTATTTTCCTGGGGGCGAGGAGATGAGTTCTTAGGAGCACTCTGACAGCTCTGTTGTGCTGGGGGAGGTATCAGGCAGACCTCCCTGGCTAAGCCTGGATAAACTTTGTGAGTAGGTAGATGGCAGATGCTGGTGCTGCTGATTCAGTTTCTGGATCTCTTCCATCCGACTCAGTGTTGAACCAGTGCCCACCCGTATGCCACTGGAGAGACCATCTCTCAGAAGAGCAGAAAGCCCAGATTACTGAATTGTCAGAGTCATTAGAGGCTTCCTAGGTATTTTTTTTGCATTTTTGGAGGTGTCTGTCCAAAATAAAAGCTGGGTCAGTATGTGTTTTACTTGAACTGCATCAAGAGTTAACAGAATTATGATGGTTGCCAGTAAGAGGCAGAGAGTTGAAGCCAGGACAAGAAACTTGCTTCTGATGTACACAAAGCACAAATAGTCTAGAGGAGGGAAATTATTTTTGGTGGTTTTTTCCAAGCTTTGTTACCCTCATCAGGAGTGATCCATCCATTATACACACCGTCCATAGGACTGTAAAATGAACCCCATAACGCACAACAGCCTCTGCTCCACCTACACGTTTGTTCTTGGTTTGCTTCAAACCAGTCTCATAGGAGCAGAGTGACTTGTTTTCACTGCAGGCAGTCGAGGCTCCTGGGGTAAAGAAAAGAAAGAGAAAACAAGAAAAAAAAAAAAAGAAAAAGGAGAATCAAAGCAATCTAAGACTTTAGGAAATAAGCATTCAGACTGATTTTCCAGCCCTGCCATGGGTTTTGAGCCTTGCCACAATTTGGATTCTGAGTCAGCAGATTTCAAACCTGCTGAATAACAGATGGAAACTTGTTTGAAGTAGACTCATTAGGAGAATGGTGGTAAAATCCCATGCTACTGTCTCAGCTCCCCCGCTTCAAGGTTATTTCCTTTTTAGCTGCTCTCGGCAGCTAGCACATTTTTGTTGCAGGGGTCATGTAGTAAGTACAGAGGCATGGAATGATTGCCATGTTACATGGCAGCTTGGCCATGCATTAAAGCTGGTTGTTAATCAAGCTCCTAACAAGACCAGTAGCTCTGTTGTCTCCAATAGGCCAAACACCCTTTGAAGAAAGGCAGTGTCAAATGAAGATGGTGTCTCAAGTGACAAGTCTCTGACTTCAACTGTCATGTTTATGGGTTGCACTCAAAACAGACAAAACTCAAGGGTGCAGTTTGTTTAAAATTTACCTAGGATGTGTTTTTCTGTGAAGCTGATGCAGAAGATGCAGAAGATGCTCAAGATGCAGAAAAAGAGTACGATTTAAATGGCTACTCCTCACTGAAATAGCATTTTATTTTTCCACGAAATCTATCTCCCCAGATTGTAGAGAAAACCATAACTGATAGAAATGGCTTTGACTTGACCACAATTTCAAATGAATGGTCCTCTTGTACAACCAGAACACAAAGAAAGACCCAAAGGGATATTTTGCCCTTGAGCACACACAGAAGAGGAGCCCTATGACCACCTAAGCCAGGAGAGTCAAGACCCCAGACAGGACCCAAACGCCGTCTTCCATTTTAACTGGAATTTCAGATGTATTTATGTCCCAGTTTGAAGGCTTGATGGCTTAATGTGGCCTAATGTGACTGGATGTGCCCCAGAACTCAGTAAGTACTTCTCTGAACCAAACCACCCTTCAGATCTGGGGCTGCTCATGAAAGGGAGCTTCAAGATTTCTGTATCCATCAGTATAAACATGTCATGAGACTCTCCATGGAAATTTCTCCCCTGGGAGTATAACTGTCTTTTCATTTCTCCTTCATTTCATTTCATTATTCTCCTTTTCATTTATCTTCCTTTCCTCCATTCTGTGGATATACTTGGGCTGGACAAAGAAAATTCTTCAGTTTGGCTGGAAAAGCAGAAAAAACACAAAATAAAAATAGCAGAGCTAAAAACAAAACAAAGCTGCTCACTTTTTCTCAACAAAACAGAGAAATCCCCCAAAGATGCAGTTTCAGGCAGACTGTTTTCAGATGGCTCTACCAGAAGCGCAGAAAACAAAGAGCCAAACTCACAAAACAGCACCAACATCTGCTCCTGGTCCCCTTTCTCCCAGCAGCCTGCTCAGGAGTGGTCTGAGTGTAGTGATTTCCTATCCCCAGGGACCTGCAGACATTTACCTAGAGACACTTTATTTCAGATCCATTCTAAGTCACAGGAGACGGGAGAGTGAAAACCCTTTCAGGACAGGCTCCTCACCACCAACTAGGCAGCATGAGTGTTGAAGTAAGGCAAGACTGAGGTTAAATGAACTGCAGAAAGAGGCTTTCTGGGGTAAGCAGAGCATTCGCTTCCTCAGTCCTTGGGTGAAACCAGATGAAAATTATTACACTGGTGAAAAGTCATTTCAGCAACAGAAAAACATTGCATTACTCAGTGATGTTGTATGCCCCTTTTAGGCTCAAGACTCTACAGTTGTATCACAAACTTCTTTATACCTTTTTAAAAATCTCTTCACTTTCTCCTTCTATCACTGTCTTTTATTATGAACAAAAAAAATATTCTTCAGAGATACATTTGGAGGGGGTGATATCTGATTGCAATAGAAAGTAACAATTCATACCCAAGAAGACAAGAAGACCTTTGTAGGGTAATGAAGATAAAGATGAATGTATGTCACATGTCACCTCCAGCAAAATAAAGGGGAAAAGCCAAACTTATAGCAGACCTAGAGCTCTTCTTTGGCTGTGGTCCTTCCTCCTTAGGAATGCCTTCATGGCAACTGGATACTTTCTCTGTCTTTGTTTATCTTTCTTACCAAATTTACATAAGCAACAGCATCCCCAATATGGGAATGGTCACTATTTGTGTAGGTATTAACATGTCTTGCTCAATAAACAATGTCCTACTTTTCTCTAAGATAATCCCAAGTGAATATCACTAAGGTTTTGGAAAAAGAAAACCCACACTTCTTACAAAAAGAGGGGGATGGGTTTTCACAGTCTTCTTAAGGTAGTACTTAAGCCAGGGACATTGCAGAAGCTGTAGGACAAATTTCAAATTTGACTAAAACATGTTTATTCATCTCTAACTGTTATTGTTAAGCTAATAATAATCCTTGACAAGTTAATAAAACATACTAATAGTATGTCAAGCCAGTTATTCACCAGATTTTGTGGATTAGCAGTCTGGTGTCCAACAAATACAGCCCTTTTCAGGAGCATCTTGAGATGTCAAAGCTTTCACTAATTTGATAATGAAGCCTTCAGGGTTCCTGGCTGCATTTTGAGCTGCCTGGAAAGAGTCAGCTGGTCCCACAGGTTGTATAGCTTTGTTAATAGCTGAGCTAAGACTGAGTCTGCAGTTGTCAGCTCTCTGAGCTGAGGCTGTTTGTCTGCATTGCCATTGACCACTGCACTTGTATATTGTTATTTGCATCTAACAATCATGTGGCCAAGGGCAGTGCGGGCTCCAACTCACAGTATCATACCTTAAATTCCATTGGGATGGACTAATTCTGCCTAACTTTAGACATCAACGATATAAATGCCCATATCTGAGCTAGTTCTCTAGACTCCCAAAAAAGGTGTTGGAAAGAAATAGCACTTCTGGGACATGATTCATCTTATCTGCAGTAGGCATGTAAAGCAGGTCATCTGGATTCTGCCTTACAAGTGTTACATGTACCATCTATAAAAGGATCTGGGAGCCACAGAGCTAGCTACACCTTCAGTACAGGGGTATGTTATAAATGACTGCAGTAGATGATCAACTTGGCCTCACCTGAGATGAGGCAACCCACCCAGAGCTGGGTGGTTGGAAGTGAAGAGACATTTTAACTCCCAGCCAAAAACTCCCACAGACATTTATGGCAGCACAGTTCACTTGAGGTCTGCTCTCAGGCCATTATGACTTGAAGGTGACTTAGGTTCTTCTGGCCAGCACAGGGTGAAGACTGAAACACGCATCCCTTTCTACTCCAAAAAGCCGTCAGCAGCTGTCTTTCAAGACCAGTGTAGACTAGACCAGCAAAATGAGCATTCACTAGAGATGAAGGTGTGAAACTGTGGCTAAACAACACCCTCCTGTTCCTCTTGATTTCATCTGAAAATCATACACACATTTAACACTTCTAAAAATCACAGCTCAGACTGCTACATTTCATTTTGAGTGTTCTAAATCAGGATGTCGTTTCCTCGTAGATTAATCCTTTCTGATTTTTTTAAAGGAGTTTAGATAAATTTGGAGATTTTATTGCCACCTTAGAAAAACAAGCTTAGATGACCACACTCAAGATAATTCACACCTACAAGGGATGTGCACTGACTCCTAAGTATTGTCTTGCCGTATCTATTTGCATTGGAGCACTTCTAGGACATCAGTGAAAAATAAGCGTCGTGAATTCATAGTTGGAGATGCTCAAAGGACTTTTACAATGAGAGGCCTTCGATTGCCAAAGTATGCACTCAGCAGGAAGCATTTCACCTCTGGGTAAGAGCATGCCAGCTCATGCCATCTCTTCCTTACATCTTCAGGATGTGGAGCCAAGGAACCACATCACTGCTGCTTCTTGAGAGAACAGTGAGAAGTCTACTCCCAAAAAACCCCACGTGATGTTTATCAAAACCATGTAGTTTGAGTAGCCCTGCCTTATAGTGTTTGCAATTGACTTTAAAATGAAGCTGCTTTAAGGTTCTTAGGTACTCATTATAAATTTTGCACAACTGAATCTGTACTGCGTTACCTCAGTATGTTTTTCCCTCTTTTCCAGTGCTCCCTGATACACCACACCACATTATTACCAGCTGACATTTCAAAAAAGCCATTCTTCACACTCTGGAGTCAGAACCCCTTCTGCTATAAACTAGTGTTCAGAAATATCCATCTGTGGTTCTGCAATGTTGTAGAATATTCAAAATATTCCCTGAACTTTTGTCACGACTTGTACCCATTTAAGCTTTGTCTTAGGAAGGCTAAGGAGGGAGTTATTCTTACACAATTGCAGAGTCACAGAGTGGTAGAGGTTGGAGACCAACCCAGAGCAGGTTGCACAGGAATATGTCCAGGTGGGGTTTGAATGTCTCCAGAGGAGACTCCACACCCTCTCTGGGCAGCCTCTTCCAGGGCTCTGCCACCCTCAAAGGAAAGAAGTTTTTCTGCATGTTGAGATGGAATTTCCTATGTTCCAGTTTGTTCCCATTGTCCCTTGTCCTGTCACTGGACAGCACTGAAAAGCTCCATTATCTGGCTCTGTCCTCTGGCTCCATCCTCTTGTCCCCACCCTTTAGATATTGCTCAGCATTTATGAGGTCCCATCTCAGTCTTCTCCAGGCTGACCAGACCCAGGTCTCTTAGGCTTTCCTCAGCAGAGAAGTGCTCAAGTCCCCTGATCATATTTTTAGCCTGCACTGGACTCTCACTAGTAGTTTCTTTTCCTTCTTGAACTAGGGAGCCCAGAACTGGAGACAATACTCCAGATGTGATGTCACCAGGGCAGAATAGAGGGTTGTTTTTTTATTTTCTTGATAGTATTCTAGTTACATACATTCCCGTACAAAAAGGAACATGTGTTTTCTTGACTGAAGGGCAAAATTTTTAACAAAGTTTTAAAATTTCAAGTCAAGAGGGACACATTTTCCTTTCTGAGGAGAGACTGTTCCAGCAGAGACCTGAACAGTGTCTGTGAGACCACCATCAAAGTGGCAATTGATCAAAAGTTGATCAAAAGGCAATTGCTTCTGAGAGGTGCATGAAAAGGGCAACAGGACTCTGAGCCCCAGCTGAGGAAATGTCCAAGGGTTTCTCATAACCAGCTTAAGGATTTGATCTCTGTGCTCACACACAGGCTTGATACTGGAGACCTTTTGTCAACCAGTCAAGCATTTTCCTGAAATATTGCTAAATACAGTTATCTACTGAATGGACCTGCAGAGGTATCTATTGAGTAGACTGGCAAATGGTAAAGCATTTTGTGCTCAGTGGCCCCAGTTGAAACTTCAAGGAAAAGCTGCCAGTTCCTTGTGAGCAGGCTTCAATATAGATTATCAGATTTCCTTCTTTTACTTAATTCTGCTTCGGTGTAAGCATGTGAGCTTCACTGCTACAAAGTGAGTTGTTAGAAACTCCACTGACATACCATGTCACGTTGCATCAACATCACCATGTAATCATGGGATTACACAGTCTGAGAGAAAAACCTGGTGAGACCAGCGAGGAAATTTGGAAGTGCTTTTCCGTGCAGAACTCAGCCATATTAATTGCAGAGGGAAAGACATCATGTCTGTTTAAGCAAGCAGATTTCAGCTGCTTTCAAGTCATGGCTTTGCAGTCAGGGCCTCCAAAAAGGGTAGACAAACTTTACTGAGTGAATTCTTATCACAAGAGGAATTTTTGGAACAAAATGTTTTGTCATCAACAGATGTTACTTTGATAGAAACAAAATTGTGTAGAGAAGCACATATGGCTTAAATTATTTTTTTTCTCGAAAGGGGTTTCCAATCAATGTTACAGCTACAGGAAAGGAGTCTCCTCCCAAGCACCTCAAAAGGTGGGCTTTGAAATGTTGTGTTGAAATTTTAACCCAAGAGTGAGTTAACCGGCTGGTTTGAGGACAGGTCTCTCCTATTTCCCATGAACTTTTCCAAAGATCTCAACTTGGAATGTAATGAGTGCGGGTTTTTTTTAATATCAGTTTCTTAGTCTAGGAAAAAAAATGCTTCCCACGCAACTCTAGTTATATCATCCCAATAAACGTGATTCCCCTGTGCCAAAGAGAGACGTTTTAGTCATGGAAGGCTTACACAGTTCAGAGGAAGTGACAAAAATAGAAGCCACAACCAAAATGCCCTCTGTGCTCACTCTGTCTGTCTGTCTGTCTGCTGTGTAATCCGAAAAGCCAAAGGGGATGAGAGATCCCATTTCAGTAGCAGGTTCCAGTCCAGAACATCTGGAAAAATCTGGGACAAAACAATTAATTTCTCCTTTTTCAGTAAAACATTTAAAACAGAACCTGATCTTCAGCTGGCACAATTCAGTTCAGCCACATTAACCTCGCCAGCCCTACACTAATCTATACTGATTGAGGACCATAAGAATATCCCCAAAATCTCATGATAAATTATAATCCTCAGGCTTTAGGAGAAGAGTGTTGGTTAACCCTATATTACGCATGCATTCTCCATTTAGCAAACATTAAACAAAGTTTGGAAAAAAAAAACAAAGGTAGAGCAAATCTTGTCTGAGCTACAGCCTCCCAGCTTGCTGGGAAATTCAGCGTGGCTCTTCCAAACTGTCATTCAAGCAAGGTGGTGTGTGTGTTTTGTTTGGTCCAATTCCCAGCTGACTTTTGTAAATTGTCCATCAACTCAGCCTCTCCGAGGGCGCCTGTTGATCACTGGCAAATTCTTTTTCTTACATTTGAATTTCACATGGCTCCCATGAGTATTTTCTAGGCCACAAGGTAGGTTCCTTCCAGCTAGGCTGGCTTTATGCTGAGCTGTGGAGACGAGCAGAAGTTCCCTTTTCCTCTCACAGACATTTCCGTGATAACACACAAATGAAAATCATGTGATTGACTCTTTTCCCAGTCTGCATAGTTTTTCCCCCGCCATACAGGATCACCGTGAAGCTTATTATAGAGAGATGATCTCTGTGAGAAACAACATTTTCCAAACGTATTATCTTTGAAACAGGCTGTTCTTCGCTGGGTTTGGCCCATTCTCTTCTAGACTTTAAGTAAACAGAAAAAGTATATTACACCCTGTCAATCCCCCACAGTTTATGCAGAACTGTCCAAGTCAGCACAATCTCGCACATCATATTTTTGGGAAGAGCCATCTGTCATAAACAAAACGTGGCCATGTGTGGCTCACTACCATGCACTACAATGCGGAATCCCAGAGCAGGATTTCTAATGACTCTTGCGCTTCAACCACCAGGTTTTGGGGTGAGCAAGCAGTTCAGAATGAGGAGCAGCTGGTCTCCAGCCAGGAGCTCTAGGTAGTTGGATTCTGCTCTGCCTGCAGCTTACCATGATTATTAATGTTTATGTGTAAACTATAACTTTGCTGACTTGGCATTTTTTTCCCTAAAACTCACAGAATCGAAGAATCACAGAATCACCTAGGTTGGAAGGGACCTTTTAAGATCATCTAGTCCAACAAATGAGAAAAAAAACCCACCTCACAAAACACCACCCAACACTATTCCATATCCCCGAGCACCATGTCAACTCGTCTCTTGAATGCCTCCAGGGATGGTGCCTCAACCACCTCCCTGGGCAGCCCATTCCAATGTCTGATAACCCTTTCATTCATCTAGTTTTCATTGAAGTTTAACTCATGATTGAAATTGCAGATTCAGAGCTAGTCATGAAGATATGCATGGCAAAGGAAGGTTAAATTCTAACTGTACATAGCTGAGAATGAGGACCTAATGTACACAAATTTCACTGTAATTGGCTTTATCTGTGGCTGTTTTGATCAGCAAATATATATAATTGAGTTGTGACCAGAAAATTCAACTTTTATGAGTGCTGTGAACATGTTGAAATCATGCTTCCAGACTGAGCTGAGTGAAAAAATTTGAAACTTTTAAAGAGAAACTTTCAGAGAACAGAAACGTTAAAAATCCTCATGGAGAAATATTGATGTACTGTTTTGGAAAAGTAGAAATGCCTCATTGTTATAATATTGAAAAGCACTCTAAATAAATACTGAATATAATACACTATATTAAACTACATGATGAAATCAGTAGTTGTTATAAGTCAAAACAAAACAATATGGTAAACTCAAAAATGTATTTTTTTGTTTTGTCAAAACAAATCATTTCTACATTAGTGACACAAACCAAAGCAATTTACTGAGACATTTTACCCATAAAAAATTCCATTGAAATAGTCATGTTCCTGCAAAATATTCTAGTTTCAATAAGCCTTCATTTTAAACATGAAATTGTTCTATCAAAAATGTTTTCACTGGATATACTCCACATATATCATAGGTTATGAAGTTTATATTTCTATTTGAATTTGCTTTTGTATGATGTTCTGAGACAGGTTAGCGAAAGAAACACATATTAGCAAGCTGTTACAAAGTGAAGGGACAGGTTTTTGAGCAGTGTAAATACAAGAGACCATACCAGCAGAGTAATTGGTTTGTGTTTTGAATTATTGTCATGTAAAACTTAGCTTCAACACAACTGATATAGGTAAAATCCATAGTATTAAAAATATGATGTTTGGCATTCCATAGAGCCCACTCAGTATTAAATATGAGGAATCAGCAGGGTGTGTGAAAAATGTCACTGAAGGCCCTGAGATAACTCCAATACTCAAGGCAGTTGTGTGCTTAAGTACTTCGCTGAATCATGGCCGCACGCTTTGGGAAGGCACAATTGCTGCCCTTCTGGTGCTGACCCAAAGCTTAGTGAAGTCAGTGAAAGTTTTCCATTTAGTTCAGAGGTCTTTGGATGAGACCCAAAGAAGGCAAGAGATGTATGAAAAAAGGCAGAGGGGAAAGTTGATATGTATTGCGCTTGTTTATTTTATCCTCAGGAACATCTACAACTCGGGTCTACGGACACAATCTCCCCATATTTCTTCATCTTTAACAATATTTGCTGCTGATTTCTTATAAGCTTTACCACAGAACAGGGGTGACTACTGGGAATTTAACCATTCCATTGAACATACCCGTCAAGCACCAGCAGGTTAAATAAAGTTGATAGTAACTTAAATCAGCCTTGAGGACGAGTGTGTGGATTCAAGTAGGAAAGTCAGTAAACCGGGAGTTGAACACTCGGTTCAAAGGTGTACAAACACAGGGTGGATTTATCACAAGATAAAGGGCAAGAGGTTTAAGGCAGTCGTTCCCGAGACAGAGTAAGTCTCTAGCAACATGAAAAGTAAAATTTAGTTTGGAACTCAGTCCCTCACACTGAGATCTATTAGGTAATAAAATTGTCTCTCAAGGGAAGTGACCGGAGCCTCGCTGTTTTGAGACATTTAATGCTTGACCAGTCGGAGTCTCAGAAAGTATGTTTGAGGGAACATTTCTACACTTATAAAAAAAAGCCAGGATTTCCTAATAGATCTCTTCTACCTCTCATATCCATGATTTAGTGATAAACCTATGCCTGACCTTACCAAGAGCACAGGGGGAAGGCAGTAGTTTCACTGTTGTCTATCAGGACTAATCAGATTCCTAATATTTTCTTTTCTTTTTCTTTTAGTTTTTTCTTTTTTTTTAACTGCATAACATTGTGAGGAAAATGAGATTACAATTAAAAAATCTTTTGGATAACTCTAGTTAGCCATTTCTTTGGCATAAGTCTTTATATCCTATAAGAGGATGCCTTGATCATTTCTATCTGATTGGAGGCTCTGACCATGTAGTGTTTTAACAAGCAGATTTTTAGCATGTGAATATGCATGTCTAATATTGTGGGGGAGGTTTATAGGAAATTAGTAAGAGAGAAGCACATGTTCCATTTTAAAACTTAATAATTGATTAGAGAGATAAGTTTTCTTAAGTGCTGGAACTCTCAGAGATCTGAGCGGTAACATAAAATTTACATGTATCTGTCTCACTTTCCAGCCAAAACTGGTCCTGTATTTAACTTACCAAGTTTTCCTTAGAGAATAAAGATGATCATACATAATTTCTTTTCCCTAACCAGCTTTTTTTTAAGAGTTACATCATGTGTTCCTTCTGGGCATTAGAGGACAACATGTAGAGGAGAAATTCAGAGTCCTGCAATTATGATTGATTGTATGGTGAGTCATTTATGGTTTTGAAAGCAGCCCATTTGAATATATTTACTGAAAGCAAATGACATTGTGCATTTTAATGCAATGTAGAGGAGCCTAGAGCTTTGGATGAACGCCTGTTATTGTTAAAAATTCAATGAGAGAAAGGAAATAAATGAGTAGCCAAGACCAATGTGACCTTTACCAGTATTCAAAAGGAAAACACTGCAAAAAGTCTGACTACAAAAATGCTCCTCAAACCGGAGTGGAGCAGATGCTTATGCTTGCCACCTAAGAAACTATACAGTATTTCTGGTGGTTTTGCACCAGGTTACTTATTTTGGTTTCAGATGTGGACACTAGAATAAATCCAAGAGGATTTCTTGAGGTGTCCCCTGAAGACTAGCTGCCAGCCTCTGCAGATGGTTATGCATCATCCCACCAGCATGGTGTGACAGCAGCTGGGTTTATAGCAGGGGCTAATTTGGTGTTTTGGACCTGGTTCACAGCAGTCAGGAGCAGGAACAGAGTATCAGGATGACCACCTGAACCTACCTGTAAAGATATGGCCAGAAAACCCCAAAGTCACTGCAAAATACTAGACTTGTCTAGCTGTAGGAATACAGTGGTGAACTCAAATCACCCCAGCACATGAGTACCCTTACTGCAAATATAGCCCCAGGAAAGGTTTTGTAGTTACATCTTGGTTTTTGATTGACCTTATAGAATCAGAGAATCATAGAGTTGGTTTGGCTGGAAGAGACCTTTAAGATCATAAAGACCAATGGCTAACCTTTCAATACATGTCAGCCACTAAATAAGGAGGAGTTCTAGGGAAAAACACAACTCAAATTAGGTTAATCTCCCCATATAATATAATTAGTGTCACTAACATATATTAATGGGGACTAGAAAGAGCTCTCTCATGTTGGGAGGTGTTAAACTCCTAGCTGCAACTTTAAAGAATAATTTCTTCTGACTTTCTTCCGGAAGCAGGATTGGAAAGCAAATAGTTGGTTGGGCTTTTCCGATGCAGTGATCCTTATGGTGCTTTCCCATCTGTAGAGAAAGTATCTTCAGAAGGGCACTTACTCCTGTCCAGATGATCACGTCAGAAAACTTGGGCACACTGAGCAACACCAGAATGCTTAACATTTCTGTATTGCCTTTTGTGGCTGAGGAATGACCAGGACTGCAGTAAGATAAATTACTTCCTTTGTCAAATTCTTGTAGGAGCCTGTTTTTTTTAGTGTTTATGTGTCTCCAATTCTAAAATATTCCTATGCTAGGCCAGATGGTGACAAGATGGTGGCTTCAACTTTGGCAATAGATAACCAGGTAATACTGAGGTATCTTAAAGATACTCTTTGACTTTATATTAACGCTCAATAACCTTTGGATATTGTGCTGTAATTTGGTATGAAGGTCTACCAGCTTTTAAGCCATTTTAGGGGTTCTCAGGTGCTTAAGGGATGATATTATACTCCACAGATGAAATCATGCTTGTTAAACCAGGAAGAATTCCACAGAAGTTCATAGTTTATTTTCAGCAAGCTGCTGTGTGTGCTTTTCATACTCACTTCCAGTTGTTTAGTTGTGAGTGTTGTGCTGTCATCAACACTCACAATTATGCAATCGCCATCAAAACATTCTTCTTGCTGTGTTCAGCCTTGACTGCAATGTCTAACACGATGCCACACGGAGGTCCCAACTAAGATAGTACCGCAGCCAAAAGCAGTTGTGCTGTATCAGCTCAGTGATAATTAATCCTGCTGAAAGGCCAGGCTAATTGGCAGACTGATCAGCCCAGGACACTGCATGACTCTGCTTACAGGACCTCAGCTGCTGCCTTTGCATAATGGCAGGAGCTGTGCAGATGAGGTGTTCCCCATGGTGGGAGCAAGCTCAAGTTTCTTCAGCACAGGTGAACTCCAAATACTTATGAATCAGGTGGTTTGCTCTGTTTCATACCACTCTTCCCACTGGCTAAATAGTAGTGTGATTGGGTCTTTCTGGCAGGATGAACTTTGTTTTTGAATCTGTAAACAGTAAGTGTAATTTTATTTTACCAAATAGCCGTCAGCCTGAGCAGTAACACTGACCAGGGTGGGAGGCGACACCATGAAGCAGAAGTAGGGCTGAAGCACCCATTTACAGCCCAATGGCTAATGAGGATCCAGCCCAGGGAAGGACATGCCGCTTCTCCAGCTTCTGCTTCCTTTTCTTTGAAGGCAATTTACTGGGGATTGATCCAACAACGTGCTTGTATTTGAGTTATCCTCTTGGGTCTGCCAGATGTGAAGCCAACCTTATGGCAGACTTGACTCATTTTGGCATTTGGAGACCAGACATGAAACCCCTCAGTGTCTAAAACAACACTAAGGTACCTGTGATTAAGCGACTGAATCCCATCACAGATGTCCACATAGCTACCAGCACTGTGGACCAGTTCAATGTTTTCTTCGGATCTGTGTTTAAAATGGCCCTAATTAGTTACCTGCAGGAAAACCCTAACAAAAAGAGTTTTGCTGTCAACACAGAAATGCTGACAGCATTTAAAAGTTAGGATTCAATGAATCAGCAGTCATTGATTCTCCTTGCAGAGTGGGATTCATCTCCCCCATTTTAGCTGTCTACAATTTATAGTCTTGCTTAAGCTTTTTTCTAAGTTTTCTAAGCAGAGACAGAGACACAGAGAGAGAAAGAAGCACCTCCAGGAAATGATTCATCTTTTCCTAAGATAGATGTCTGTAATATGTAGGATGAATCACAGTTGAAAGGAGATTATCTTTCTTCTTTGGCATAAAGGGGAACTAGATGACCTGCTGAAACCTGCTGAAGTACACAGTCCCACCATCAGGGATGTCAGCTCTGTTTTCTAGCTAAAGCCTGAAAAAATATAGGACCACAAAAAAATGCCTAAAGGACCAATTGTGAATTAGTTCTCATTTCCGAGATAACTCTCAAGCAGGCATTGGTTTCAGCGGGGGCAGATATAGGCCAACAAGGGCTGCTTTTGAAAAATATCCTTCATAATGGTCTGACTTTAGGGAAGAAAACCCTCACTGAAGCCTGTGAAGGCTGCTGAGAGTTCAGTGGGTTGGTATTTTTTTTAGAAAAAAAAAGCAATCATTTATGTAGATGCCTAAATATACACTTAGAAATTCAACTTTGGCCATTTTTATTCAGGTGGTAGTCAGCCAGTGCTATGAGGTCTGCAGAGAAAATTGACACGAACACCTCTGTTCACTCCAGGGGTAATGGGAGGGAGAGATAGATGCCCACCCCCAGAGCAGCAATAGATGCCAAACTGGAAGGCATCCAGCTCAGTGGCATGCAAGAAATATAATACATTATTTCAATGCAAGCATTTGGGTTTATTTGGGGAATCAATTAACAATAAATGCACACATCCATTTACAAAATGGTAGTGTACCAGACACATACACACACGAGTTGTAATTGAAAATTGAAATAACACCAGGAGGAATAATCATTAAAGCAAAACAAAAAACATCTCCAAAAAGCCAAGAATAATATTTAATAAAATAAAATAATTCATCCATCTGCAGTTATATCCTTAGGGAGAGGCCACAGACTAACAAGCAAACAAAAATCTAGATAGAAATGAAAATAATGTTGTGAAGGTGATGGAAGGAACAAGGGAGAGATTTCTTTGCAGATTAGCTGCTTATGAACCAAAAGTATTTCAATTTGATCACTTGTTTGTAGATATGTTTATCAGAGGATGGGGAATTCCATCATATGTTCCTACTGTCCTGAAGAATAATTATTCTTCTCCTCTTCAGACATTTTACTATCACTATTTATTGGCACAGCCACAGAATTCAGGAGCTCTTGTCAAAGATACCAGCTGAGGTCTCAAGAGCCTACTTCCTTACCTTAAGCTATAGGAATCCCAAAGGTTAATCAAATGTGGCTCTCTTCATCTTTGCTGTGCATGTGTACCATCTGAGGCACCTAAAAGCCCGGGTACCAGAGACTTAACACCCCCAGAGAAATCAGATGCCTGATGATCCTTGAGATGTATCTGTCTCTAAATCAGTTTCCTTAATATTACCTTGTATGTTGGGTTTTATAGTCTTTAATTATAGATTTTTCAAATAAAAAAAAAAAAAAAGGACAGAAAAGCAATTCTGTCTACTGTAAATCTGGACATATGTTACATAGCCAAATAGGCCTCAGTGGGGGAAGTCTCAGGGGGCCCAATAATTAAGGCAGCATTTTTGCAGGAGATGTTCATTGACTATCAACCACTGCACTTCCATTAGCTGCCTGCAGGTAGGCTAGCCTGCAAAACAGCCAGCATGCTACAGCTTTCTGCTTTTGTTTGGATCTTTATCCTTTTCCCAAGAATGCCATTGATAGAAATTAAGCTTCTGTTCTTATTGAAATGCATATAACCGGCAGGAGATTTGAATTTTTTCCATACCATGTGAGTCATATGTGGAAAAGATTTGCTAAGATATAGGAAGACAGGAGTTGCATCCAATGAACAATGCTTTTAATCCAGTATCCTTCTTCAAAGAGTTCCTCGGAGGAAGACACAAGAATCCCCTTTGAGCAACTATGGACTAATTTTGCCATCTAAGCCTGTCAGCAGTTAATGATTTTATACCCTAAAGCATAAGAATTTACATTACATTGTATTTCCATTACGCAACTATCCTCTGCAAGATAACTCACAGTATTCCCAACTATATCTTCTTCCTGTTAAATTGCATGCCCAATAATACTTTATAGTAGTGCATTCCAGAGATCAATTAAGCATTGTAGGAGGGAAAAAACGTCTTTGTTTACAATAATAAAAAATGTTTCTCTATGTTGCCCAGTATCTGACCCACTGTGTCCTTATGAGGCCTTTGCTGTGGTCACTGGTCTAGCTCTTCAGCTTCATGGCTGTACTTAACCTCACCAAGATACCTCACCACCTTCCCTAAATAACTTTGTCAACTTCAAGCCATGCCTCTTTCCTTTCACACAGTCCACTGCTTTCTTATAAGACACGTTACTTCATTTTTTGCCAAACCCTTCTTCAACCTTGCCCTACTAGAAGCCAACTATTTGCTCTTTGGTGGCTTACATGGCTCCTGGTCACAGATGAGGGGTGAGTGAGGGATGCCCTGAGGCAGTCCTTCCACCTGCCCTCCATTACGTCACCCTTTGGGCAACATGTAAAGGGCTCTAGTAGAGTGGAGAGGGGTGTTTTTCTTTTAAAAAATTTAAGCATACAGAGTTTCAAATTATTTCACATGTTTTGAACAACTTATCTGGCCACTAACCGGTTTCTAAAAGCAGAGTTTTCTCCTGCTATTAAAGAATACTTCAGGTATTGTATAGCTCTGCCTTTGTTGCCCTTGCAACTAATCTCTATTGACTGGTGGTTTAATTCTAGGTGTTTGGTTTTTTAATTCCCAATTCCTTCCCCCTCTCAGATCTTTCTGTGATTTTTCTGTCTCTCCAGTCATGTTTCCCTCCATCCTGGCAAGCCGTTGCAGTCCTGATGGCTCCCTTTATTGTTCAGCATTCAAGTTCCTCGCCCATTTTTGAAAGAATAAAGAGGGAGGAGGAAAAAGGAGGAGAAAAGTCAAGCTATAGATTTGGCACTGATCCCTGGCCCAGGCTGGACCCATTTAATCCCCACGCAGTCAGAGCAGGAGGTTGAAAGCTTTTTTAGCAGTCCTTGGCAAAGCCTACAAGGAGTGGGAAAAGCTTGGAAGTTTAGGCATCATTTGACCAGATCATGGCAGGTGAAAAAGAAATACTGAGGAGAGATGCAGCTGGCACGGTATCTGGGGAGACAGATCAAGAAAAAAAAAAAGAGAGAAAACATGATACCAGCTTCAATAATACTGAAAAAAGAAAGAGACAATGTGAAGGGTGGTTCAAGGCCTGAAGGCTAATCTTCTCAAAAAGACCTTGGACTGCATCTGAAAAACCCCATAGTGTATCCTTCCCTTCCCTTCCCTTCCCTTCCCTTCCCTTCCCTTCCTTTCCCTGTGGTCCAGCAGTGAATGCCCGGTGAGAGACACCTCTCTCCATCAAGGTTGTCCACATTGATGCACTTCACTCAGGCTTCCCAAACACACTTTGGTTTTGTCACAACCCTCAGTTCATTTGGAATTGGGTCTCAAGCACACGAGCCCTCCATGTGCCAACTGGCCAAAGTACCTTAGTCTTGTCTGATGGTCACTGCCTGATCATCATCACAGCTACTCTTAACACTTGCTCCAGTTGGGAAAACAGGCACTGTTTATTTCTGTCTTATATCAGGACTTTCAATTCAGGAAATAAATTAACTGAACAACCCCAGGATCCTAGTTTACCTTCTCATATTTGTTTTTTTCCTGTGTAGTGACAGATCAGAGGTTTCCATGCCTGTAGGGCACAAGCTACCCTTCCTTCCTCCCTCCCTCCCCATGGATACTACCAGCTTGCAAAAATTTTTTTATATTATTTTCCTCTCAAACCAGATGTGACTCATTTTGCCATATGCAGATGAATGCAGTTCATGCATCTGCAGCTGACCCAAACTCCTTATGGTGTCCTAATCATCAAGAGTGAGTGACAGCTACAGTTAGTATAAAGTCTTTAGCTGTATCTTAGGTATCTATTTTAGAAAGACATGGACAGTATGTTTAAAGGGCTTTTGTCACAACTAACGTCACAGAGAATTCACAGTTTATTCCTCCATAGAAACTTACATTTAGTCAGATGACAGCCACCATAGGGGCACAACCTGCATTTTGTACTACCGAACCTTGCTAAATTTCTGACTCACAATTTTCCATTGCATTCGTAGCGCTCTCTAACTTCACGTCACAAGCGGGTTTCATCAGTTTACTCCTGCCCTGTGTACTTATGAAATCAGTTCAGTGAGATGAGAAATTCCACCAGTAGCTCCCCTCCATGCTAACAATCAGTCTCTCACCGAGACCTGATGCAATTTCCCATGCAGCCAGATTCTCAGTCATCTGTCCATTCCTGCATCTCCTCCTTAATGAATAAATTGTTATGTGGCAACATGCAAAATGTTTGACTGCAGCCGAGAATTTTATTTTTTAAGGTCTTTATTCCAAGACCAAGAGGATAACAACTCTCTGCTCCTCCAGGTAGCTACAATGCAGCAGTATTCATTGTCTGCAGAGAAGTTTCATGTAAATGGGGAATTGATTGTGTGTGTTTAACAGATGCCTTGTGACATCAATCCCATCCATGCATTTGTTTTATCTTCTGTGTTTTTTTCTCCTGTTGCATGATTCTTGACTCCATTTCCCTGTACCCTAAGGATGCTCAGATCACGGCAAACAAAAATGGTATCAGCAGGAGAGGCAGTTGCACCTTGAGATCATCAGGACTGAAGCACATACCACTGAGGCCACCTGGTGTATGGAACAGAGCTGCAGTCCACTCTGCCTGCTCCCTCAGCAGAGTCTAACATAGATAATTAAAACAAAAAAAAAAAGGGGGGGGGGCAATAAAGAAAAAAGACAAAAAAACCCAAATCCTCACTGTGTTTAGTAAGAGCCTAGTTTGACTCCTCAAAGGCAGAGTTGAAGCTCACTCTCCTTTCTCTGCAGAGGAATGTATGTGGTTGAACTGAAGAGCTGAGAGAGAGAGATAGTTCACTGGTGTGGGAGGGAGCAGACCTATAAAGCACACAGAGCACCACAGCAGAAAAGGCTCATTTTGGGAAATGGGTTGCCTCTGCCAAGCTGCCAGGATTGGCTGGGATCAGCCTTGCTCTTCTTCTTGTGTTCCACGCATCCTAATTTGAGACATGACAAAAGCCTCCCTTCCGCGCAGAGTCCTTGCATGATGTCTACTTCCCACCACTGGTGGATAAATTTGAGTGTCATGTTCTTTTCTTTTTCCTTTTGTATTTTTTTTTCCAACCATCTTGAAAAGTATTTTGTCTGGACACTTGGGTGTGAGAACTGCCTCAGTAAAGAGAGAACAAATTGTGCCATAAAATTAGGATTTGGAATGACCATATGTAACTTGAGCTTGAAAGGATTTCTTTGCCCTTGGCTTACACACATCTTACAGACATTTGTAACTGAATTTCAGAGGCCAGGACCATATGAATCCTCAGACAGATGTGGCTTACAGGCCTCTCGGTGCCTTTCGTGCCTATGTGTATGTGAAACTCCATGCCCAGGGTGACATCCTGAGTGATCGTAGCACATCAAAGTGTTACTATCGCGTGACGGACACACAAAAGTTTCTGTGAGCATCACACCCCTAGAACAGGCACAACCCTGCATGGGCTGGGTGACTGTTGGGTAAGAAAGTGAATTATGGCATCATCCTGAGATCTGGAGCAGATTTGGGACCCAGCCTGGGGCCAACATCTAATAGTCCATGAGCTGGTGGTCCAGCACTCAGATTCTCTCTGTGCGCATGATAGAGTTCTCTGTGAATGAGCCTGGGCTGTTCTCCAAGCTGTCTTTGTGGTTGCTCATGCAGAGACTGTGCCCTCCATCAGGAACCTGCTGAGCAGCAGCTTTCATCTGGCTTTAAGACTCTAGTGTTGGTCTGAAAATGTATGAACTGTCAAAGGGTTGGTCAAGGGAGACAAAAAGGGCATCAAATATATGATATTGTCCCTGATTGGACAAAAATTAGCACAGTCAAGTTACAAATTATTTGAAATATAACCAGAGCCCTTAGAGAAGTAAGCCTGCATAGAAACTTCATGGGAAAATTATGCAGTCTCCATTAATGTGAAGTAGATATATTTCGCTAAATCAAAGAGAGAGTGCTGTATTTGTCACCCATCTACTGCAGTCTGGCTTGTACAAAATATCCTGTCCCTACATCTTTGATACTTTTGAAGGCACTTTGAGTGTCTGAATATTAGCATAGAGGTAAGAGAGAGATGCACTGTCATCTCCAACTAAGAAACAACTACTCCCTGCAACATGTTCCACTGCAGAGATAGATTTTTTTTTTTTTTTTCCATTCGTTGGGTTAGAAGAAACCCAAGAGAAAATGCAGGGCAGGTGTACTAGAAAATATGTTCAGGATTTCCAGCTGGGCAAAAAAGAGAATAATAACCAACTTCATTTAGGGTCAACTTGAAGGAATTTGTTCACTCTAAAAATAAACTTCTTCTTATGTCCTAAGAGTATTAATAGCTTTTTTTGTTTAAGCTTTTTTTCCCCCTTTTCACTGTAGTCAATTTTTAAATTAAAATATGTTTTGAAACAAAGTCAAAATATTTCTTAAAAAAAATACTGACATTAATTGCTTAGGCATTTCCTGAACTGAAACATTTCATGTGGAAAAACATTTCAGTGTGAAATGCTTTCAAAAATTACGCCTTTTTTGGATAAAAGAATTTACTCAAATGGACCCAGATTCATAAAAAGTTTGGGGTCTCCCTCAAAACTCAATCTCTTTACTTACACATATTGGGGGATTCTAGAAAGTCGCCCGTTTATGTTGCAGCTGCTGCACAGAACATCTCATTGCTAAGAACTGTGTTTCATCTGAATCTCTCTGGCTTGATTTTCTCATTCCCTGAGAATCTCTTTACCAGTTTTCCATCAGAGACTTCCTGCTGACACAGCCACTCTTGAGCATCCCAGTATGAGCAGCCTTTTAAGGGCCAAACACTCCGTAAGCAAACAATACGTCAACAGCTTTTGCTCCATCATGATCAGACACTAGAAAAAATTTAAACAAGGAAAAAGATTATCTCCTGCAGTTTCTCATCTGTATAAATTCAGGGTACCATTATACCCTGAGTTTCAGCTGTGACTAGGGCTCATCTGGAGGCAATGCTGAGTGTTGGGATGTTATTGTGACCATGCAGTGACAGCCAAGGCAGGTGCTTTTGTGGGCAACATTGATTTTTGTGTGTTTGTGTGGCCATTTGTTGCAGAAAAGTAATAACTGATCCACCAAAGACAAATGAACCACAAAATACTAGTCGTTACTAAAGGGACTTGCACTGGAGAAACCATCACGCATCAGGAAGCAGAACTGAAAATTACAAGATTTAGATGGAGAAGAAACCAGTTAGACCATCCAGGCAATTTTCTTGCTCTTGTGAGAGTTATCACCAGAATATTTGCTGACATTCTGTTTTGCCTGGCTTAAAATCTTTCTTTTGAGGGATTTCAAATTATTCCATACCCCCATAGGTCTCTTTCTCGGAAAATTTTCCTGTAAGGTCTGCCCAAATTTCACATTTTCTCTGTCTTAATTGAATCCTCTTGCTGCTAGCTTTACCCTGGGTATCACATAAAATAATTGCAGTTCTCCTTCTGTGTTAACAATCTCTTGAAGTTTGGCTTTTCGTAACTCCTCTTAATTGCCTCTTCCACTGTATGCATATAGATATGATTCTTTTAATTCTCCCTATAAACCCATGCCTCCAGCCTTCTGATCAGAGGAGAGCAACTAAAAATGAAGCAATTCTGCACCTCAACAACTTGCTGGCAACACAGAGCTATTAATCAAATGCAGTTTTCCAGCTGCAGTTGGATCATATATAAACGGAGACAGACTGTGCAGGTCAGAGATGCAGTGATTTATTTTGGCATACTCACCTATCTTAACACTTCTAGAAATTAGACGTCTAATCTACATTAGGCATCTGGCCTTCTTTTAAAAACACGAGAGGGAGATATGAAGCTCTGGATGTCTTGCAGGCAGCTTTGAAACATCCTGGAAGGGAGGAAGGTTTCTCTCTCCACACAGGAAGGTCAGACAAGTCCCTTGGGTACAAGGCGAAGACGCTGATATTTAGGGCTGCGTAGGTGGGTGCCCGCATGTGAATTGGATGTCCACGCTCCCAGTCAACAGATGCTTTCTGGGTTTAGTCAATGCAGCCTCAAGTGGGATTCAGCTGACCATGTGTAGAGGTTTTGGCAGAGCAGAAATAGTGTCTGCCAGCCCTTCAGTGCATGACCCAGGTGGCCCATGACTGGAATAGGAACTGACAGACACATGGGTGAATTCTTTAATTTTGGTGTGTGTTCTACTGTCCAAGCTTTATCCTGCTGTAGGTGTCCAATCTTCAAATAGTATTAGGAGAGATGTAGCCACTTCTAAATACTTTTTTCACTTCGGAGACAAGGAATGGTCTCTCCCTAGCTGCTGAAAGTGCTTGGTTCCAAATGCCAACAGACCGCATTTCCATCTTTACTCCCAGTTTTATAGGTCAAGTTCTTCTATTGGTAATGTTGTCAGTGTTGTCCCACGGTGTCAAAGGAAAACTTAGGGTCATGCAGGTTTAACTTGGGGATCTTGTATTTGTTTACATTCACCAGGATGTTAGAACTAAATATAGCTATTTTGTACAATAAACCTTATTTGAGTTCACTAAAGATTAATACGTATTGACACTTACTTAACCACTGAGATTATTTCTCTTGGGAGACCATAACACTAGTGTTTCCAGAATATGAAACATCTGATCCTTTAATGAAGGGCAGTATTCAGAGGAAAAAGAGGCTAGGTCTTTGTGCTTCCTAACAGTTGCATAAGCCACACTCTCAAAGTCCAAGATTTTTAATAGTGGTTGATGGTTTCCTTCCTTGTCTGCTTAACATGAAACACTTAAATGGTGCCTGATTTTCAGAAGATATTCACATCCTTTCTGCAGAAAATCAGGCTGCTCTGATGAAAAGTGCAATAGAAGTCTCCTTGTATTAGTGTTACTTGGCATATTTTGTGGACTTACTCAAACATTAGCCCAATTTATGACCCCTGAAGAACTAGATTTTTTTCTGTGACAAGGCTCCTGTGAGGTTATGTCAGGTTGTGAGAGGCGAGATCTTCCAATCAGGCAAAGACACATTTGAATTGCAGAGCCCTGAGGAACAGGCAGCCTTCTCTGGGGAATGAGGCAACGAAAATCTGGAGTCCTCTCACCAAACAAAAATAGTTTCAAAACTAAGATTTATCACCGTCATCATCATCTATTGCTATAAACGGTTTCCCTTAACCTAATCCAGGCATTGCCATGATCTCGGCTGGAATGGGGGAGAGTTCAGTAGCTTTGCTCCTGAGAAACAAGTTTTTTTTTTATTCAAATAAAACCCCAGAATCATGTAAAGCTGTGTTAGGTGTTAGGAGTAGAAAGGAGAGCTTTTTTCTTAATTAGCTCATTGTCCACAGGTCTGTGCTGGCTGAGTAGGACCTGTGACAGTGACACAGCAGAGTAGAACACTGCTCCTGTGCGAGGCTCCCATCCAAACCAGAAGTCAACAAACATACATTCATCAGATGTATACAGCATAACATATAGGAATTGTCTGACCAGCCAACTGCTACCCAGTCACATTCATCTATTCCAGCAGCATTTCAAAACAGAAACACTCCACGGGAGGCAAGAGGGACATCAGTGCCTGAGCAGTGCTGCTGTGCAGTCAGACTACTGCGGTCTGATCCCTCTCCTGACTGCTTAGTTAAAGCCAAGACCTTGGCAGCTCAGCCTGTTTTCCTTTGTCTGGGAAAAAAAACAGAGAGACTCATAGGATCTGCCAAGGTGCATTTATCTCAATAATGAGTCCTCTTAATACTCATTAAAACCCATTCTGTTCTATTCTCTATCCTAAGGGCACTCCAACCCCATTTTATATTGCGGAGAGGGAGCAGTTTCCTTGGGCTCCTGCAGATAGCTCAGATGATCCCATCACAGGAACATTGTTGAGGGCATTCTGGACAGCCAATGGACCAAAGCATTCATTTTTGAGAGAAGTTAAAACTCCCAAAGTTTGCCCACCCAGAACACCCACACCTAAAGCTACAGAGATCCTGCTAGCATTACAGGTTTATTGCTAAATAATAACAAAGTTTTCCTTTCCAAGAAAGTCTATCAAGAGGAGCACTTGCCTGTTTTAGCATGTTCCCTGTTGACAGACCTTTCTCCGCCTTATCACTGATTTCTTGAAGCACCAGGAATTATTTTGAAGATCTGGCAGTGCTGGGAATTAACCTGGGGAAAGTAATTGTTAATTGCTTCCCAGAGCCTGATAAATTGTCAGGAGCATGAACTGCCCCCTAGGTCACCTGTTCACTTTCTTAAAATAATTTTGTGTAGTTAGTTTTTAAAATGTACTGAGTTCCAGCTAGAACCACCACATCAGCATCTGTTACCTGTATCAGAGAACTCCCAGGTGGGGAAGTATGGTGCTCAGTTTCATAGGGGTGTTGAGATGAATTGAGTTGAGTTGAGCTGAGTTGAGTTGAGTTGAGTTGAGTTGAGTTGAGTT
>JAOQGH010000019.1:4496943-4515246 GCA_025769975.1 Gallinago jamesoni | reverse complement strand
TTTGTCAGTTAGGTTGATGGTTGGACAAGATGATCTTTAAGGTCCCTTCCAACCTAGAAGATTCTGTGATTCTGTAACAGACCATCAGGGCAGTGCTCATGTGCCCTGTGTTGACCTGCTTGTAGTGTCTCAAAACACGTCTTAAAGCCAACTCATTGCTGCAAGCAAACCCCATAGCAAAGGGAAACATGGTAGATATGGTGGACTTTGGGCAAGGCAGCAAAATGTCCTGGTCTTGATTGGGACTCTCAAAAGGCTCCCTTATCTCCAGCTTTCTAAAAGATGTCCAAAACTCATGTGTACTTCTGGAATAATTAGCTCGGAGTTTTGACTGTGTTATGTGAGCCCCCTCAGTAATAATACCTCTGTGGCACTTGGTTCTCAGTCTGTGCCTCCTCTGGGAGTACGTTCCCACAGCTCGTTCCACTGCTGCAGCTAGACAATATCACACTCATTATCAGTAAAAAGTAATAGATATAGAGCCTAGCCTTAGAGAAAGGCATTATGATCATCTAGTTTGAATTCCTTTGTAATAACAGCACTGCAACTTCCATCTGAGTTACAACACCTCCATCTACATCTAAGTGATTTTGGGTATGGGCGAGCCACTGCAGTCCCACATAAGCTGCTCCTGTCTTCATGGTTACAAATCTGAGCTTTTTTTTTCTTCCTAGCCTAAATTCATCTAACTTCAGCTCTTCAGCTCCTGGTCAGGTGACTTAAAACAAATCGACTATTAATCTACCAGGCAGCTCCTCCAGTACAGGTCTCTTGTAGCATTTTCCTAGGTAAATGGCTGGATATTCTTAAACCCACTACAGTGGATTTAAAAATAATTAAAATAACAACAATAATAATGATAATTTAAAATAATAATAAAAAATGGCCCAAGTATTATAATTCTGATTTGCCACTTCATTGATTTGCCTGAGACTCTACAAGTTCATGCACATACCAAAGACAAAACCAAAATGAAAGTCCATATTAAGCAGAAACCTAAACAACCTAAATTTTCAGTGCACTTTTCATTAGCATTTAAAATGGTACCTGGAAATAAGGCCATGTATTTGCATCTCAGATTTCATTTATCATGTCTACCCTTTGGGCATTGCTAGTTCAGGTTCCTCAAATTAGCTCCAATACTGGCCATTTTGTTTAATGTTAAAGAAGGACCAAAAACTGATGGTCTGTCTGATTCCTAGACATTAAATAAGCATGCATAAGGCACATGGGGTTTTGCAAAAAGTGGTAGACGTGCATCATGCCTGGACAGCCCTAAACATGTGCCAGATTATAAATGTATTGGCAGCCTTCAATAAAAACTCTGCATCCATAGCAAAGTCTATGCACTGTCCTACCACCACAACAGAGATTCAAGTCCACTGATGCTGGCCTGATTAGGACACAGAAATAGATTCAAACACATGCCTTTTCCAAAACGTCTTTAGATGGGAATGTTCTTGGTTGGTGTTTTGGGTTTTTTTTAATTTCTTTTGGAGACAGATAAGCCAAAGCACCCATTTTAGGAAAAACAAGCCCATCCTGCAAAGTCAGGAAAGTCAGTGAACGAGTATACTGGAGATGGATGCTGATGTTCTCCAAATGCTTGAATTCATTTTGCAGAGTTTGTCGCTTTTCTAATTGAAAAAGCTGTCTCTGCAACATTTAACAACTAAAAATATCGAGTGATGAAGTACAAGGAGTGGAGGGAGGGGGGAAGCCAAGCACTCTGCAGCAGGCATGAGGCAACCTGAGTTCCAGGCCTTAGGGCAAGGACACTGAGAGATGGAGCACCAAGGCATTCCCATCAGCACCTCTTCAGGAGCAATGTGTCCTGGAGTGAGACACACACTTATTCAACAAAGGAAAACAAGCAAAATCTTATAATCAGTAATTGATTGTAGGTGTGTGAATAAAGGTTTGCTTAACATCAGTATTAATTCTGTATCCAAATGATAGGCAGCTAGATCCAAGACACAAGTCTTAAACATATCATAAATTATAAAAGTAGGATCAGGCTCAAATCTGAATTCTGCCTCTGTGCCTCTCCCCTCCTGCTCTACCTCTTGTTTTGCGGCAAAATCTGCCAAAAATTTGTGGACAAACAGCTATGTGAATCAGGGTCTCAAATTCACTTCTGCAAAACTGGACAAATCAGGTTTCAAATCTTCAGCAGTTACCCACAATAAACAGCTGAAGACACAAAATGGAGTTAGTGATTATTTTTTCACTACTGCATTTGGATTTGGTGGGTAGAGGTCTTGCATTTATTTGGTTGGTTGGTTGGTTTTCGTTTTTGGTGCTTGTGTGTGGAACATGGATCTGCTGAATGACAGCTTCAGCACCAACATTTGTGTTTGGGAAAAAGTCTACCTCAACGAGCACATCAACTTGAACACAAGATTCCCAGACTTCAGGGCTAAGAAACTGTTAGCTACTCTGAGCTCTTTTTTACACCCATTACTGTTATGACAAGTTTAGAATCTGTCCAATTCATTCTGTTGTAGGATTGCCAAAAATTTCTGAAGCTTTATATGTCTTATGAAACTAATCTTTTATCTTCTAGCAAAGTGGGTAGTCAAGAAGCAAGTAAGTTTCTTGTTTCCCTCTGAGAAAGTCAATAATTTAGTAATGAAAATTATATTTAAAGAGTTTTAAAAGTTGAGCTGATGTGAAAATGATTCCAACGTATAGATTGTGATCTGATTGTCCATTGTACCTTACAAACAGAACAGAAATACTTCCTGCATCCACAAATTTTAATGCTACACTAATTTTAACTATGTAAAAGCTGGGGATTAGTCTAAACTACTTGAGATCTTCTTGTAGTAGGTGTGGAGAAATACTGTCCAGAGAATCACGCAAAGCACGAGGGACAGTTGCCCAAGACAAATAATACCAGATGATGTTTTTCTGTTACCTGTGAAAGGAGTCAAGACACTTAGCAAACATTAAATAACCTACATTTTACATGACTGAACTGAGGCCACAAAAATCCTACTCTTTGGATCTCAAATTGCTCTCACCAGTTTTTGTAAGCTGGCACTGTATTTTGATGGGTTTCAAAGTGAGAAATGTAACTGTGATGCTTCACCAGTAGCAACACCAAAGCACAAAATGCTGACTACTGAGAAGACCTTGACGGCACTTCTGTAAACAGACACTTGAATACATGGAGAAGCAAAGGAAATTGAAGTCTAAAGGAGCTGTGATTTCTCTCCTGACATTAATGATCTAAGACAGGATGACCCCAAAATTTCCAGATAAATTTGTGATAGATAACAAACTCAGAGCCCTCATACACAGAAAAAAAGCATCACTCCCTAACTAGAGGCAGAAACTGGAGCTGAGGGCACTGCGTTCAATAGAAAAGTAATATAGGTGAAGCACACTGATGTAATCATTCAGCCCAGGCAAAGGGGTTGGCACTGCGATACCGGGCACACTTGAGGAAAATTTCAGTTCTGTAGGAATTTAGGAAAATGGTCTATCCCCCATAGGGTCTCATAGAACATTTGATGCCACCCAAGCCACAGCCACTCAGTAAAACTTAGAACATCGTCTCCTTCGTCTCTGCTCTTTCCTATGCAGTTTCACCCAGACATCTCAACTTCACCTCACACACAAAGACCAATTCCTACAAAATTTTCCAAGAGGATTTAGAGGCACAGAAGCTCTTGTGATTATTAATCACAAGACTATAAAAGAACAACAATATAGAAGCCCCTTTGCACCTCTTCTAACTTTGGCCAGGCTCCTTAGCCCAAATGATACCTCTTCTCATTACTTTAAATAACAAGACCTCCTTTCTCCTCAAATATCTGAATTGTTATCAACACAAGAGCTTCTAAGGTTCTCTCTGCACTATCTCTTTTTTCCTCCTTGTCTGGTGCTACTGGGGTAGCTGTCATTATACGGCAAGATAGCACCTGCCTTTCTGCCACCGAAGTTGAATTTAGAGAACGAATTCAATCTAACTACACAGAGATTAACGTCCTTAAAGAGACAATTTCCTACAGCATGTGTGAGCCACTGCTCGTTACCTGCTGATAAGAAAGACTGGGAATTGTTGAGGAAAAGGACACTATAATGAACAAGAAGGAGAGTAGGAAAGAAGTCAGCATGGAAATCAACATGCCTGGGACTTTGGCCACAAAAATAATGTTTTCCCTTCATCCTCCCTGTCACTCCTAATATTTTGTTTCCTTGACTTACTCCCTCGGCTACACTCACTAAAATTAGGCAACAGCAGAAAGTTTGATGCAAACAGAGCAACTCATAACTCAGAAAAAAAAAAAAAAAAAGGTGACAGGTAGGTTGGCAAAGGTAAGGTCTGTACAGGGATGGACCCGTGGCCCTGTTTGCCTACACCAACTCCCAGCACAAGTTCCCAGCTGCAAACAACCCAGCACAGCTCCCGCTCCAGGGCTGGCTCCAAGGTTTTGCCAGCAGCAGCCTGGCTTGGCTGGGTGTTTGCTCCTGTGATCCACCGCCAGCACCACCACTTGCTGGAGGATCCAGGCTGGAAAAGAGCGCGGGAGTTGTCACACTGGATCAATCTAACGGTCCGTCAAGCCAGCTGTGGGTTTCTGGAAACAGTTGTTAAGAGGCACTTCAAAGGATCTGCAGTGAGCTGGGATGTAGTTTTCTGCCCACAGGGGAGGTTTTACAGTCCCAGGTAGTTGTGGGCTGCCTTGTGTCCTGCTGTGTGGAAGCTTAACATCCTCTCTGGAAGAGAAAATGTCCCAGATCCTCATCCAGGTTGGCCTGGGCTGCACAATTGCCTTGAATCCATGGGGTTTGTGTCCAAATTGAGAGTGACCCCTTCCATCCAGCTGAAAATGTTCCCACCACACATGTAAACCTCAAACTCCTGCTATCTGCTGGGTAGAGCAGATAACACACCGCACACAATGGCCCATCGCCTTCATTCTTGGCTTCAGTTTATTTTTCAGATGGCCATGGGCTACATACTGGAGGTGAGCCTTTCTGTACGCTTTGGTGGGTCCTTCCAACCTGTTGGCAACAACAATAGCTTGAATTTCACGGGTTAATCTTGTGCTGGGGACAACGAATCCCTCATGTGAATTTGAAAATGTGCTGTCTTCACATTGTATCCCCCCTGCCCTGTTGCCCTGACCATAAGAAAACAGCTCATCTTAAGATCCTATAAGAAATCACAATAAAAGCAAAAGACCCCAAGCTTTCTCAAATCTCATAGAAAACTCAGACGCCGGTACTAGCTCACTTTTGCGGATAAAAGTGAGGAAAAAGGAATATGCCTCCTCTTCAGTGCATCTAATCCATGACAGACACGCCATCACAGATTTTTTCTTTTATTGTTCAGTGTGGACATCAGATTCATCTCCCAAAGCTCCTGATGGCATCCTGGCAAAACAAATGTCCCTGCTCTTTCTGGAAATCAATGACACTGCCATTAAAATATGTAATAGAAAATAACATCAAGAAACCTGCAGACTTGGCAGCGCTGCCAGGGCTGTACAGAGCCCCAAAAGCTAACAATGGCCGTGGCTTTGAAATACTGCTGATTCCTCCATTTCCCATTCCCCCTGTCCCAGTGGTGTCATTTGGAAATACAGCTGAAAGACTTTGGGATGTTTTAATTACATGTGACTAAAACTTGCTGTTGCTAGAATTAGTGCACCTATGTTTACGATTTATAGGTCTCCGTTTCGACACTAGTGAGGTCATAAATAACATGAAATGGGCCCTTTAGTATTAGAAAATTCAGTGCTCCTCTCTATGCCTTGACACACACACACACACACACACACCACTCTGAAACCCTCATATGGCTTATAGCAAGCATGGTATGAAATATAATACAACGGCACAGGGTGGGGAATAGGAGCATGGTAATAAATAATTTATCTGTAGAGTATGAATGCTGAACCTTCGGGCAAGGGTGGCACGTCGTTTCACTGGGGTGGGAGGTCTCACTGCACTGTGGGATAGTGTGGATGCTTTAACGGGTGGTTATTCCCGTAGCGCGTGGACTCCACTTGCACCTGTATCTCAGAGGAGCTTCTTTCAGGGACCCTCTTCTTTCAAATGCACTGATCTTGACGTATCCTAGCCAAGGAAACATGTGGTATGGGGCCACACAAGATAATGGAGAAGTGGCTCCTGGATTCTTGCATCCCTCTGGCAAAAGGGCTTGGTGAAAGGAAATAATGAAGGTTTGTTCTGGAAAACACTGAAGCCTGGTGAGGATTTCACACTGCGGGTAGTCTCCAGTGCTGGAGTATCCACACAAACCCCAAAACTCAGCTGATCTAGAGGGGCAGGATGGGAAAAAAAAGCCTTACTTAGCTCAGGACAGAGACACAAGAGCTGTGTCTCAGGTGTGATTTTATCTCTGCAGACAGGTGCTCTGGGGTGACTGTCGGAAAAATGCTTTCAGATCTTTCCATTGCAGGCACCAGAGAAGGGCAAAGTTTTAACATGAGAAGGGTAGCACTGAGAAAGTACACTTTTGAAAATAATTATGTGAATTTTTGCTTTTTTATGCTTTTAGGGGAAACCTACACTTTTCCAACTCTTGCTGTTCTCTCATTCGATACCTAAGTAATTTCTGCATGTGGAAGACTTTATGTGATTCCTGAGAAAGTCACTTTAACAATTTAGTGTCTGGAATTCAAACTTTAAATGGACATTTTTATCTTGACACACAGCTTTTCCCAAGCCATTGTTTCTGTTCACCAGTGAGCATGAGTTTGAGAATAAGGTGTGAGAACCTAAGTAATGAATCCAACATTTTGTTTCATTGTGTGTAATATTTTCCATTATTTTCTAGAATAGTTCATACATTTGCTCATTATTAAAAAAAGGGCTCCTATTAAAACAACAATGACATGAAGACAAAAAACACTCATGAATGTTCCACTTGCAAGAGAGAATAATAATTTAGCTAGTCAGGCTGAAAAGGTGACTGCGAAAGAACTGGTATTGACACAAATTAGTCTCAAAGCAGCCAAAAATTTGAAGAAAAGGGCTAATTCAGGCAGGGATGTCCAAGGATATGCAGTCTCTTGTTGCGCTCTTTCTGTAGCAAATACAGACCTTTCAGGAAAATGGTAAACTCAAAGACAATACAGATGAAAAAAAAAAAAAAAAAGGCAAGCTATAACAGAGAGTTTTGTTTTGTCCTGTTCCAATTCTCTTGCAAAGTCCAGGATATGTGGTTCATGTATATCTTCCCCATTCCATTTTCCTCCCCTCATGGCGAAATCCGTATCAGGACAGTCTCTGGCCAAGCTGTAGTGTGAAATAGATGACGGAGGAAAACAAGTCTATAAGGAAACAGAAAAAAAACAACATGAAAGCAAGTTCTAGTTTCAACATTTCTAGGGTGCTGCATATGGTTTGGAAGAAAAACACCATTTTTTCTGCAGAAAGCAAAAATCATGCCAAAAATTACTGACAACAACAACAAAAAGGTTAAAAATACGCTGCATAGCCCTGAAGTACATGTTTGAAACCTATTTGCAACACAAAATTCATAACCTTATACATCCATTAGCACCAGTTTTCAATAAATCCTGTCACATAATGTTCATAGAAAGAAAGAATCATAGAATAGTTTGCACTGGAAGGCCATCTAGTCCAACCCCCTTCCATGGGCAGGGACATCTCCAACTAGATATCAGGCTGCTGAGAGCCCAGTCCAGCCTGACCTGGAATGTTTCCAGGGATGGGACAGCCACAGCTTCTGTGGGCAACATGGGCCAGGGTCTCACCACCCTCAGAGTAAAAAAAATTCTTCCTTACGTCTAGTCTAAGCCTCCCCTCTTTTAGTTTAAAACCATTACCCCTTGTCCCATCACAACAGGCCCTGCTGAAAAATCTGTCCCCGTCTTTCTCATAAGCCCCCTTTTAGTACTTTAGCCTTTAGAAAGGCTGCAATAAGGTCTCCCCAGAGCCTTCTCTTCTCCAGGCTGAACCCCCCCAACTCTCTCAACCTGTCCTCACAGCAGAGGGCCTCCAGCCCTCCCAGCATCTCCATGGTCTCCTCTGGCCCTGCTCCAACAGGCTCATGTCCTTCTGCTGTTGGTGGCCCCAGAGCTGGAGGCAGCACTGCAGGGGGGTCTCCCCAGCACGGAGCAGAGTGGCAGAATCCCCCCCATTCCCTGCTGGCCACGCTGCTGGGGATGCAGCCCAGGGTGCGAGGGGCTTTCTGGGCTCCAAGCACATCTTGATGGTTCATGTCCAGCTTTTCACTCAACAGTACCCCCAAGTCCTTTGCCTCCGGGCTGCTCTCCCTTCATCCCTCAGTCTGTATTGATACTGGGTGTTGCCCCAAACCAGCTGCAGGACCTTGCACTTGGCCTTGTTGAACCTCATGGGGTTCACACAGGGCCCTCTTCTGGAGCTTGTTCAGGTCCCTCTGGATGGCATCCTGTCCCTCCCCATTCTGTCAACCGTACCACTCAGATTGGTGTCATCTGTATATTTTACTAACCCTTGAAAATTTTAGACTATATCCACAGCTTTTTTCTTAGACCTAGCCACTATTTCTGTTTGATAAGAAAGAAATTCTTGTGTGCCATACCCCTGTTATCATGACTACAAACTCTGTCTAGAGGAGACCTTTGACAGGGTCTATCTATCTGAGTAATTTTGTCATCTACAATCCAGTCCTACTTGTAGCTTGCACCAGCTGTATTTATTTAAGATTTTCTTTTATAAACTCCTTAATAAAAACCCACGGCAGTGTCAAAGTGTAGGTTTGCACTGTAAAAATGATCCCTAGTGGGATTATAATTTATATTTTTAAACTGAAACCCATTGTCTGAGTAATAAATTTTTTTACTATGGAAATCCATGCCATTTTCATGATTGCAGATGTTATTCTTGACTTCACTTTTTCCTTCCTTTTTAATCTCAAAATACTATATTTAAAAAAAAAAATAATAAAACCAGCAAGAATAACACAGGAACATTTAAGGGTGTCCTTCCACCTAGAGGTAATAGTTTACCAAGTTTGTTAAAATACAAGAAAGGGGAAGAGAAAAGGTACGCCAAAAGTGGTCTTGGAGAAACTTGACAAGGTCACTGGAAATGTGGACTGAGTTCCCAACTCAGCTGTGTACCCCTTGTGTTACCTGAGATAATTCACTGAGCTGCTGGTCTAGGAAGCAGTTAAATAAGTTTTACACACATGCTCAGGGTCCACCGACCCTAACAGAACTTAAACAAGTTCACCCACTTCCTGAGGTATAAGCTGTTTCCTGAATCAGGAAGTATCTTAGCTCCTTATCTCCACCAGGATTGTAATAACATTGCTTCCTCTTATCCTTTATTTATCTTATTTTTCTGCATTGTAAAGTCCTCAGCAAAGGCCATTTTTTAGACACTTTTGCACAACACCCAAAATACTGGGACCTGTTATTACATCAGCAATATCTTCAGGATAATTAAACATTTCTTGAGAAGGCATGGTGAAGAGAGGGATTTGAGAAGAAGTGAAAAATATTAAATTGGCATGAGCTGTGCAGAGGGAGATTCTTGTTGAAACAGGAACAGAAATCTGGGGAACAGACAAGAAATCAAAGCAGTGTTAGGTGAGGGCAAAGTGCAGAAAGAAAGGATAAAAGAAAAAAAGAAAGAGGATTATGGAGTCAGAATGAACAAATGTACAGACACCCTAGTAAAACATGCCAGTTTTCGACTTCAGGGAGGGTTGAACAGCAGCCATTTCAGGTCAAAGAAATAGACTCTGTAGTGTTCTTTGTGCTTATGAAAAAAGTATACTGCCCTTGCTTGTACAAGGTTGCCCATTAAGGCTTCAGTTCACCAAAAGCATCTTCCAGCCATGTTTTCCATGCTGTTCCCAATCTCATTTCTAACATGTCACCTATCTCCATTACCCTTTCTTTCCACCTCCATCCGACCCAAAAAAAAATGTAATAAATCTTTCAGTTTATAACCATTCCCCTTGGTCCTATGGCTCCCCTCACCGATCAAGAGTCCGTGCCCATCTCTTCTGTAGCCCCTTTAGGGACTGGAAGGCTGCTATAAGGTCTCCATGGGGACTTCTCCAGGCTGAACAACCCCAACTCTCACAGCCTGTTCTTACAACAGAGGGGCTCCTCCAGCCCTCGGAGCATCTTCAGAGCCTTCTCTGGACCTGCTCCAGAGAGGTCCATGTCCTTCTTGTGTTGAGGACTCCAGACCTGGAGTCAGTCCTCTGGATGGTATCTCACTAGAGTGGAGAAAAAAATATTCTGCGGATTTGTGCTGGAGCTTCAGATAGTGGTTTTGACTCGGGCAGAACCACTGGAATTGCAACAGTCACAGCTGAAATAATGTCCTAGAGAAAATCCTGGCAATAACACGGGATAGCACCTGTATGCATGAGACGGCCATGATTCAGAGGAGTAACAGGCAAAGGCACAACCCAGCTGACTTTACAGATAGTTTTTTACATTAGTAGAGATATAACACTTGGTAAAGATGTCCAGCTGCTCAGCAATAGCAGCGTCATCCCATGAGGAAGAATTAAAACTTGGGCAAGGTCTCAAGACGGACATTGCTGCTGCCAAGGTCACATGAAAGACACTACCCAAGGCTATGAAAGGTTTCTAAATTTAAAACAGACCCACTTACCATGGTAGGGAGTTGAAACTGTTTATCCAGTTTTAACAGATAGAGTTACCTAATCCTTCTATGATTAGAGGCTAGTGAAGTTAAGTTAATTCTGTTTCTGCAGGGGCTGCTGCCTTTGATAGAAGCAGCTCATCTTGAGGAATGGCCTGCCGGTGCGCTGGTGAAACAAATAGTTTTGTCCTTTTGAGCTAAGGAAAAAAAATTTACTATTGATTTTGGCTTAAGAGTGGTAAGTGCTTTCTTTACGATTCTCATCATGGCTTGAGAGCTATTATTTTGGGCATTAGCCTCACATACCTTGCTGTGGAAGACTGTTGCAATACAGCGTCTTGCTGGAATTTAGCAGGGGGGATCATGAATTCTCTCCATTTTTTGATTTTCCAGCCAGGAAAAGAAGACTGAGTATATAAAACAGTGGCACAGAGTTTAATAGGCTTGACAACCGGCTGATATTGGTTATTTTGGGAGAAAGGTCAAAAGAACACAAGAGCCTTGCTGGTTTTCTACCTACAACTGGAGGTTTTGTTTATCATGAAAGACCGCACAGTAATTGTCTAAACTCCCCTGCGAAACCAACAACCTCACAGGGGCTTTCAGGCTGATGGCAAGGGGTAACAGTTGTTGTGTAGAGGAGGGTGCAAGGCGAAAAGGATGGGGGCAGCAGCACTAGCCCTGCAGAGCAGCAAGGCTCGTCACACGGCGCTGGAGCAAGCGGCGCTGGCAATGAGATCAGAAATGCAGGCAGTGGAGGTGGGAAGGCAGCTTTGAAGATCAGCCTTGAAAAGAGCAGTTCCTGAAAATGGTCCTTCCACTCAGACAGATCCTCCCCCTGCACTTTGCGAAAACGGAGAGTGTTTGAGCAGGTAATAAATCTCCATCTCTTGTGGTCAAGGGACACAGAGATTTGCTGGATTTTTTCTGTGTCAGTCTTCTGCATAACTGGATCAAAATAATCTGACTTACTCTTTTTAGGTGGGTGTAAAATAAAATGTTCCCCTTACAGCCATTAGTTACATTAATTGAGTAGAAGATAGGGGGAAATCCTTTACAGCGCAGGATAGCTCTATACATGTATAGAGCAGCTCTATACAAGCAGATCCTGAGACCAGGTCTAAAAACTGGAAGTACAGCAAGTCCAAAAACTATTTTTTTTTGTTCCTAAAAAAAAAAAAAGGTGGAATTTAGAAAAGAAAAATCCCGGAGGTAGGCTTTAAAAAAATTCACTTGTATGAGCAGTTCCAAGAAAATCCAAAAAGATAATTATCCCAGGCTGATGTTTCAAAACAAAATTATGTTTTCTTTTGCAATGTGGGTTTTTTTTATTGAAAAGAAAAATAAATGACAGTTTAGGTTGTACCATAACACAATATTTCATCTTGTTTTGAAATCATCACTCAAAACAATTTTTTCCTTTTGAATTTCTCACCGGCAAAGTTTTGTGTGTGCACGTACATATAGCTGACATTCTCTTGCCAAAAATTAGGTTTGACAAAACTGTATTTTTTGGCAGAAACTCCTTCCTCCTGAAATTTCAACAAGCCTTAACTTCAAGAAATAGGAATGTTTAAACAGAAGGGAGAGTAGAAAACCAAGAGATTCTGGGCTAGACACCGGGATAGCAGAGGCGCTGGGTCAGCTGGAGAGCAGAGTAAAAAAATCCATCATCAGAAACGCTCACAGCTGAAAGGAGCCGTTGATGAATTCTGCGTCAGCGAGTATCTTCAGCTATGAACCTTGGTTATGTGTGAATGTCTGGGTGTGGGAGGGCTGTGAATGAAGGATTGTTCGTGAAGGCACAATAAATTAATGTTGTTGATGAATTTTTTTTTTGCCACGGAGCACATACAGGCACGGTTACAGCGAAGTTTTATAACAAAAGATTGTTATTCCTTTTCCCATGCCCAGCTACAAGTGCTTTCCCACCTACCAAGACAAATGCCATGGTAAGAAAGGCACTTTCTTTTGTCTAGAAAGTTGCAAGTTATGCCTACGGGGCTGCTGTGGCCAATGACTTCCACCTACTGTGAGAAAAGACTGCTGCAGCTGCATTATCAGGCTGATAATGTCACAGGCAGAGAGGCTATTATTTATGTAACAGGGCTCACCATAAAATCCAACCATCCAACAGAAAGTCAAACGAAAGTTCATCGCACCAGGCTCCAAATCAGGCATCCAGCCATGATCAATGCTTGCTGAAGTTGTCAGAGATGCTGCACTAGGCAGTGATTTAACGCCTGGAGCAGCCACTTTAGCATCAGTACCATCAAACAGGAGGTGTACACACTGCCTGCTGCTAGGCACCAAGCCTCAGTGTCCTGAGAAACTTCTAGGGGAATCCACTTCTCTTTCCTGTCCGCGAAACTGAGCTTAGGATGTAGATGCTCAACTTTACAGGTGTCAAATATAAAAGTCACCCTGCTCACTGCACTGGACACTTCCTCTACAAAGCACTACAAAGGGCAATTCCTCTAAACTTAAACCTGATCATTCAGAATTCCTCTTTCTTCACTGACTATGGACCAAAATGAACCAAAGATGAACAGCTCAGAGACATCTGCCTTTTGAACTTCACAGTTAGGCACTAAAAAAATCCCTTAGTTTCCCACGGTGTGGTATCTAGTCTAAAAAAGAAATATAAAAAATATAATAGAGAATATATAGATTATATTAATATAATATACATGTTATATTAATATATAATATAAAATTATAAAGCTAATCAAAATCTATAGATCAAATAGGGATAAACATCTGTCTATAAAATACAGGTAGAAGGGTTAATGTGGAAATTTACAACACAATGGAGCAAGGAGAGGTGTGATTCTGAAAAAGACTTAAGGAGGTTAAGGTGCTATGTAGCAGTCTGTTGTTAGTCTCTCCCTGCTTCAGTCCCCTTGCTGCAAGCAACATCCTCCCCTCATGCAGTATGACCATCTTGCTCTCATAACTAAGTCAACAAAGGGCTTGAACAGGCTCATCAACCTTAGAAGAGTATGGCTCATGTCCTGTCAGCTCAGCACACAGGTGGTGGGAGATCAGCCTGAAATACTTCATATAAACACCCCATGGAAAGGCAGAGGGATTTGTGGAAAACTCTTGATTTTATTACCTTCTGCTTCCATTAGACCATGTGCTACCACCCCATTAGCACTTGCTCATTTGAACAGGACCTGCTCCCATGAAAGAATGCGGAGCAGGGAGCTACAAGTGTCACAAGTCAATGCTTTAAATTGCAGAAGGAGTAGAGACAAAGTCTTTTCTATCAAATCACTAGACATTGTACATTTCTTAAGCAAACATACACACACATGCAGAAGGGACATCATCACTCAAGCAAAGTGTGTCCCATCAGTCTCTTATTTCCATAAAGCTTTTCATTATCACCCATATATTATATGCTAACTAGAGGCTGATTTTTGCTTTATCAAATGTGAGACCTTAATAAGGGACTGAAAACCATTTCTCTATTGGTACAAGAACACTCTTCCAATGCACAAACAAGTCAAGGCCTCAAAACAAGGTATTTCAGATATAGGCTTCTACTTGGACATGATTTTCAAATGTGTCTTACACCCAATAATTCCTGCATGGGCAAGGTATGCTATACACCCACCAGATTTACAAAGATGACCAGCTTTTGTCGGGAAAGTAAATGGAGATTTAGGAGCTTAATTTTCCCCTCCCTTTTTTTCTAATTGTAGTTCTGACACTTAAGCTGTATAATTACATTGCATTATTAAGCCCTTTCATTCATGGAATCATGGAATTGTCAGAGTTGGAAGGGACCTCTAGAGATCATCCAGTCCAACTCCCCTGCTAAAGCAGGATGGCCCAGAGCACATCACTCAGGACGGCATCCAGGCGAGTCTTGACGGACTCCAGAGAAGGAGAATCCATGACCTCCCTGGGCAGCCTGTTCCAGGGCTTGGCACCCTCACCGTAAAGAAGTTTTTCCTCATATTTAAATGGAACTTCCTATGTTCCAGCTTGCTTGTTCATCTAGCAATGTCTCCAGCTGTATATTATTAGCAGTGATCGTGGGGGCAGCCTACACAAACATTACATCTACATGACACAGAAAACACCTTGTGTTATCACAAGACTCCCTGTTAATAACACATGGCTTGTTTCTACAACTGGTGGTTGCCAGGTCACGTCTACTCAGTGCTGAAATGCCTGGGAGAGGCACAGGTGAGGTCTGGCCATGATGTCCAACTCATTGCTCAGTTCCTTGTCAATGGCACTAACCCTGGACCGCAGAAGAATGTTGGTGAGTTACTTTCCAAAACAGAGCTGCAGCTTAAATGAACCTGTTGTAATACATTCAAGTATTTGTGGAAAGTAGCCTATGAGGTATATGTACTGATGAGATACACCTCTGTAGACCTAGGTAATGGAGATTTCAACATGTCCCCTCTAGGACTTACAGACATGACACCTAAGGAGGTGGCAAAAGAAAAACTGGCCAAGGAAGAAAACCTGTTGTCATAAACTTTACTTTACAAAATAGCAACCTACATCATTATTGGTAAAAAAAAAAAAAAAAGAAAAAAAAAAAAACCAACCCACAATAATGTGAGTGAAAATCACAAGCAAATTCACCAAAACTGACTCAAGAATGTCTATTTACTTTCCTCAAGCATAAGGAGCTCCTCTACAAGAAGCCATGGGAACCACCAATGTAGTGCCCTTAGGAAGTACAGATAGGTTTCCCGTTCATGCTCACAGGCATACAGTAATGTGGTGACAATGAATTAGACCTACCATAGGTTGATGAACACTCAGGGAAACATTCAGCATTTCTCCAAGCTGGTGCTGCACCAGCAGATATATATGTTTCTGGAGGCGTTTGTTTCAAGTACATCAGGTTGTCCAGGAAAGGCACCAAAGCAGGTCAGCTGTGTAAATCTCCTTTCAGAAAATAAAGTAAAATACATAGGCTTTATAAAAATGTAGACTCACCCGACCAGAGTTTTCAGGTTGAGGCTCTTCTGCTCTGGCCCCTGGCAGTGTTCTGGTTCTCCCCACTTTTTACTGCTATGGAGGAAAGCCAAATTCTGAATTCAGCTGCCAAAAAGAAAGGCACAACTGTAAGGTGGCAAGCATGGTTGGATCTGTGACTCTACATTTTTAATCTCCAGGAATACGGGCCATGGTCAAGCATTGTAGCAGAGTGCAGAGTAGTCCTTAGGTAGGGATTGTTTATTGAGTCCAAAGATGTGGGAGCAATGGACCAAGGTGTTACATGATAAATTTTTAAATTCTATTCTGCTAATGTCAGGTTTCCCATTTTATTTTTGAAAAGTGCAAAAGCACTTGCTGGTAAGGATGTTATTATTCACTTTGAGGTTGTAAGTGATGACTTCTGCTGGTCTTCTTGCATAAAATTGTATCTCAGCCAAGAACCATAAGGATGTGTAAGTAAAAAAAGAAGAAAACCACACTGGAACTATATAAACACCTATTTAAAAATTACATTGTTAAAATAACAAAAATACAGGACGAAATTCAGTTATAGCAGAGTGTACATATCTCAACTGATATCAATGAAATTGAGGCCATTAACACCAGCAGAACATGTGATCCATAACTATAAGTTCTGGTCACACCAGAAGAGTTCCAGGAGGCAAATGTTTTACTTGGTAAAAGAATATGTGGTGTCTGATTACTCATCCAAATTCAAAACATGAGATTGCCATATCCATGTAGGTTTGCAAGGCATCCACAGACTACTCAAATATATAATTTACAAAAATGAACATTATCCAGCAAACAGGTACTCAGTACTTCTCAAAAACAACCCAACAGATTAATTTGCAAAGATTGCATTTCTTTGTCACTTTCTTGACCTTTAAAGTAAAGCCTAATTCCAATTAGTTCAGTTATAAAGTCCATAACTCTTGTAGGTACTGCAGTGTGCAACACATTATCATTTTACAATGTTCTCCCTGATTTGCAGCACAAAACATGCACTCCTTATGGGAATTTGTTGGCAGGCATTTGGGGCAGCTGGAAGTGATCATGAAGTGCAATTACTGTCTGTGCATATCCACATCTGGAAAACAGTTCTTTGCAGATTTTAAAATAGCCCTAATGAAGAATGGAACCTTGTACTTGAATAGATGGAAAGGGTGAAGGGGTCTCAATGCCAAATTTGTTAGGGAGCTAGAATGAAAAGAACACACTGTACAGAAATAGAAAATAATTAATGGAAAATTAATTATCGTCAGAAATGTTTGCAATCATTCTTCACAAAGGGAGAAATATCATTCTTGGGCAGGGGTGAAGGGAAGTTCCCCATTAAATAAAATATTTAACATTTGCCATTAAAGATTTAACAGTGATGATACTGGCTGAGTGAAGTACATTAGGTGATATTATCTCACGAAGTCTTGTGGCCAGACAGACACCAGTTGGTGTGAGAACTACTAAGAGATTTACTGAAAAAGGTCTAGGGGCAAGATGGAGGCAACACAAGAAATACCAGCACTATTGTTAAAAGGTTGCAGCAATGGGTTCCTTGTGACAGGAGCTGCTGGGTCCAGCCCTTTCGTTGCTGGGGAGAATCTCCTGTGTGTACACTCAAATAAACTTCACACTATTTATTACTACCTCTCTGTGACCTTGGGCGGACTGGCCAAATTCCTGGTTCCTTTAGGGTGACGGAGGGCTGGGGCTGTTCACTTTCTAAAAGTAAATTAATGTGCACAAGAGCCCTCCTCTGGAATTGTCCCCAGGTCAGACATGCCGGGCTCAATTATTCTCATGGTATTGATGTCCCTCAGCTTGAGCTCAAAGCAGTGGATGGCGCTGCTCCTCAACACCTCCAAATTCTGGGCAAATTAAACATCAAGTATGCAAAGCAGAACACACAGTACTTCAGATACGTGTTTCCCACATTTAAATTTATTCCAAAATCTCTTTTTAAATGGTTTAATTTTTAATCTTAGTCTTTGGAACTTCCTAAAGCTTTCTCTTTTGCTCTTTCCAAGAACAAGTAATCCCTTTATCTCCTTTATGCGATCAATATTTGGGTTTTAATCCTTCCCCGTGTACCCTTTGCTATGAGGCTTAAAGCTACAGCCCTGACCACTCGCAGCCATCAAAAATCTCAGAGCAGCACACTCTCCCTGCAGCCTCACGTGAGGGAAATCACCTGCCACAAAGTTTTTCTGCATTCCTTCCTCCCCGTGTTTAGCTATTTCTGCTGCTAAATGGCTTCGGCTTTCCGAAGGGGACAGAGTGTATCCTCAGCAAGTTTGTTGATAGTACCAAACTGGGAGGGGTGGCTGACACCCCGGAGGGCCATGCTGCCATCCAGTGTGACCTGGACAGGCTGGAGAGCTGGAAAAGCAAGAACCTCATGAGGTTCAACAAGGAAAAGTGTAAGGTCCTGCACCTGGGGAAGAAGAACGTCAGGCACCAATATAGGTTAGGTGTGGACCTGCTGGAGAAACCTCAGAAAAGAAAGATCTGGGGGTCCTGGTAGGCAGCAAAATGACAATGAGCAAGCAGTGTGCTCTTGTGTCCAGGAAGGCCAATGGAATCCTGGGCTGCATAGGGAAGAGTGTGGCCAGCAGGTCGAGGGAGGTCATTCTGCCCCTCTACTCGGCACTGGTGAGGCCACAACTGGAATACTGCATCCAGTTCTGGGCTCCCCAGTTCAAGAGGGAC
>JAOQGH010000019.1:4484745-4496843 GCA_025769975.1 Gallinago jamesoni | reverse complement strand
CATGCTCTAACATGCTCTGGGCAATCCTGCTTCAGCAGGGGAGTTGGACTGGATGATCTCTACGGTCCCTTCCAACTATAAAAATTCAGTGAAATTCAGTGAAATTCCGTTCCCGCAGGTAGGAGCACCAGTCTAATAAACTGGATGTACAATTTGCAAAATTTATTTTGACTCCTTCCAGTTGAAAAAATCTTTAACAAATGCACTTGGGCATTTCAGGTTCCCCCTCTTTTTTCTCAGCAGACCTGCCTAAATCACTGAGTCTCACTCGTTTCAACAGAAGCTGGATGGTGTCCGATGTCAGCATTTCTATACTTAGAATATTAATTACATTAAGAAGCTAAACTATACAAGTAGTTAACACAAATATAAACAGAACTCAATGAATATAAAAGATCATAATGACAAAAGTTTTGCAACCTTTTTTTTTTCCCTGAGGGAGAAAAACTAAAGCAACAAAAGCTTTGGGGGGGGAAGGGTGGTAAAAAATTGAAGGCTAGTGAAGCTAGAATGGCTCGAGTGAGAATAGTGAATTTCTGCTGTCTTGAACTAATTCTGCAGCCAGCAGGGGAGCAGACTGGCCAGGTCACCATACAGGATGGTATCTTAGCTACCTTACAAGTGCACACCACAGCTGCCCAGAGCAGGCAATGCCCCTGGGTTTCCTCACTGACTGCAGTCTCTAGCTGGCTTTTCTGCATGATGGGGCAACACAGAAAAGAATAAGCTGTTTCTTCAGCAGGGTGTGATTTTATTCATCATCCCCGAGCCTACAGGTTGCCTCACATCAGTGCCCCTGAGGCATTGGCACGACCTTGCCTGTAAAGCAGAGCTGGGCAGCAGGTATTTCTGCCAGAGAGGATCTCCCAGATACTCTTTGTACAGCCAGATCTCATCAGAACAAAGGCAATGCTAATGCAAAGCCAATGCAAGGCTAGGCTCTTCTAGTGATCTTTTATTATGAGTAAACACTGGGCTAAGCAGAGTCGTATTAAGTGGATTTTTCTTTCTTTAGTTGGGAAGGAACCATTGGGAGCATCTGTCCCTATGTTAGCACCACAGCGAGCACAAGGTTTCATGGGGTATTTCCTGAAGCAAGGCAATAATTTCTGCAAGAAGCTGGAGGGTCTCAGGGAACACTTTGAGGGGCTTTACTTGCAATGCTCCTGGAGACCTTTATTGTCCCAGGAATCTCTGCCACAAAATCGAAAGCTTCCCTGGGAGTTACGTGTCCAGGTCACTCTTGTCCTCCCCACTAGGTCCAGAGGACCCAGGAGGGAGAAGAACTAAAATCCTTATTCATGGTCTGCCTGTTGTGGGCAAAGTCTGCTCTCAGGTGCTTCTCAAGCAAAGGAAGATTATTATTATTATTATTGCTGTTGTTATTATTATTACTTTTAGCAGGACTTAGCGTCAGCCAACATGCAAAAATGTAAAGCACCTCCCTTGTAGCATTCACAATATAAAAATACTAAAAATGATAAACAAAGTATTACTGCCAATAGTGCTGCACTTGCATTTTCCTCTAGAAGTAGCTTTACATTAGAAAAAATGGTTACCGTGAAACTTAATTTGTAATTAACACTGGTTTATTTTCCACACAGATTTTTTTTTCATAACTTTTATACTAGAAAAACTACCATCACCAAAAAAAAAACAAACCAAAAAACAAAAAACAAAAAACAAAAACAAAAACAAAAAAAAAACAACCCAACAAAGTATTTTTGGCTTAGGAAGAAGTGTCCTGAAGGCCTCAGGGGTGAATTTTGCTGCCTGCTGTGCCATTCTCACCTGGAAACCAGACTCATCAGCAGGAGTACATCCCCCGTAACACTTCACTGTCTGAGATTTCCCAAGTGTTCAACTTTCCTTCAATAAGAAAAGAAACCATGATGTATTATGGTAGTTTTAGCAGCAAACTCCAATTTCCCTGTGGTACAATATTCAAAATATTTTGGGGACTGAATTCATTTAAAATGAGATGTTAGATGGAAAATCATAATAAAACTGAAATCCCATCTCTGCACCCCCACCCAGGAAAATTATGCAGAAAGAAATTTCTATCCAGAGTTAGTTTTCCCACTTCTCAGATGGAAAGAAAAGCATAGGGAAACGAGATGCATTTCCCAATAAATACATACTGAGCCTGTGACGAGGTATAAACTTAACATCAACACATCATTCCTAGCACTACACAGATTTCTCTCTGCTGGAAGCAAGAGTACAATTACACTTAGGCCTCCAGACAGCTGGCCTGTAGTAGGAATTTTTCAACACTTTGAATTTGAGATAGATGAGAAAAAGAAAAAGCATCTATGCCACAAACCTGGTGGGAGAAGTTTTGCCTGCGGGAGTTGATGAATATTCAAATCACAGCTTCCATGAAATACCATAGCACCTTAGTCAAATGGAGTTTGTAACAAAATCATTCCTCGATCATTTCAAGTCTAGTCCACAAACTGAAGTGTTTCTCTTCAAAAACAACAACAAAAAAGTACAATATAATTTTTTCCCTATTTAAAATAGAATACTTGAGCAAATTATATTTTTTTTTCTCAAATCCCTCTCTTTTCAAAGCCAGTGTTCAGTGTAATTTACATTCTCTGTCTTCATCTTGCAAACAGGGATCTTTAGCCATATGCAGGTTAAAAGATTTTCCTAAGGGCATCCCTCGTGCCATTAGTCCTAATTGAGTATCTCACACATGCTCACATTATCTCCTCTCTCCTGTGCTGTGGCAATGAGTACCATAGTTTACCATTGCACTAGAAGAGAAAGACTCACACTAATGAATAAAGCCTGACAAATGCCTGAGGAGAATTTTATTTATTGTATCAAATATTTTGCCTTCTTGTACAAAAGGTGTAAACACCAATAAATTGACAGTCATGAAGTTAGTGATAACTGTAAATCACTGAAATACTTAACTCCTACTGAATGTATCCTGAACAATAAATAAGAGGAAAATGTATTTGGAGATAAGACCTCATAAAAAATAGTAAATTAAATTAAGGAGTCCAGGAGACTCTGGAACAAATATATCAGTAGGTCCATGTGATAAGCAGTTGTTGATAAGAGAACTACTTCCAGTCTTTTGTGATGATCCCCAGTGCACAATGACCAGTGTTTCTCATGAGTAACAGGATCAGAGCTGGGCTGGAAACACAGTGAGAGAATTCAAACACATACAGAAAAATAACATTGCCTGTTACCCCCCTTTTGAGGTGCAGAGCAGGGGTCCAGAGCAGTGTACGAAGGACTCAGGGGTAACAATCAAGAGCCATGGGCTCATTACAAACACAATAGACAAATGTTGTCATCTGGGGAATAAGCCCCTCAAGCAGTAAGAGTAATACATAGCACTTTGCATGTTCAAAGACACCTTGAGGAGTGGGAGAAGGGTTAGTGTTAGTGTTAGTACCCACATTTTGCAAACAGAGAAAATAAACCCCTTAATTCCATTTTCATTTCAATGAACTTCCAGTTGCTCAAACACTTGTGTCGGGGCTGGTTCTCCTAAGTCAAGAGGAACTGAAAGACCCCCCTCGGACATAATTCACATCCTATGTTGCTCGGTTTCCTCTCCAGACAGTAAACCAGTGGTGAAGAAATGGTGTGAATGCCAGCCATGACTACTGTCAGCTTGGAGGTTTCTCATCCTTGTCTGTCATCCTTGAGGACCAAATCCTGCTCTGGCTCATTGGGGAAGGAGACATCGACACAGGCAGTCCAAGGAAAGCAGACCCTTGGAGAAAGAAACTAATTTTCCTGGACTTTTCAGACTAGTGTTTTCTCCCTGTGAAGGGATGGGAGAATGATGTCAGGGGACTTCAGATCCAGCCCATCAAACCTTAGGAAGCAGGCAAGGACTCCAGACGAAGCCACGCAACATTTTCCCCAAGTGCTGCCCCTTCCTAATTCTGTTTTGAAAGAGATTTGCTTACAGCATCTCTGTCTTCCTTCTCCCCGCCTGCCACTCAAACAGAGCTAAATGTCAAATGTCTTTGCCATCAGCCATGCCAGGCATGCTATAAAAAGCAGCTGTCTCCCTGACAAACTGTGCTCTCTCAAAGTCCTGTCTTCAACTTTGCTGTAATTTGCATTCTTCCTTTAATTTTATTTTTAACACTCTCTCTCCCCAGCAGCCTGTCTGTCTCACGGGGATCGATCTGTGGCAAGGGCATCCCAAAGGAGCACGCTCCCCTCCACAAGGCCCTGCAGGAGCAAAGACGGGTGGGAATACCTGAATCCCCGCGGACACGGGGATAAACCAAACAACAGAATCATCCCACGGTCTGCTTAAACCATCCTGGGAGGGAGATGCTCAGGGGAGGACTCCTCAGTGACAGGTCCCATCACCACCACGCTCCATACACTTGAGGCATGGCTTAAGGCACCCTCTCACCCTTCTGTTCCCCATGGGCGCTGACACCACGCACAAGCAACACGGGGAAAGGAAGGCTTGGAGTAGCCCAGGGTGACTTTGGGGACCAGCTCTAAGGAGAGCTGAGCAGAGTTTCCCCAAGCACGGTCATCTATGAAGGTCCCCTCCTGCTCATGGGCACATTTCTCATCTGGTGCTGGGCCTTGTGGGCAGATAAATGCTGGGGTTGAAAGACAGTGAGAAAAAAAGAAAAAAAAAAAAGGCAAAAAAAAAAGCTGTTGACATTCTGACAAAAAATTGAATATTTTGTACTGTTTTCCAGAGAAGTAGCATTGTAGGGGCTTTATGATGCATCTGTCTATTTCCAAAATTACTTGGTTGAAAAATGGTTTTTTTTTTGAGGGGAAGGGTAGTTTTTTCTTCTCCCTTTCCCACCATAAAAAGTCTCCAGCTGGCCATGCCTGGGTCGCTCAGCATTCCAGCTCCCCCCAACACAGATGGGGATGGTGAGATCCCACCCTGCCCACCACCCCCAGCCCAGGCACCACCAGGGTCTCCCCGGTCGCCACTTTTTCTCTGTTTGGCACCTTCCAACATGCCTCCTCCTGTGCCATCAGGAACTCTAGTAGGAAAGAAAAGTGCATTTTTTCAGGTAGAGTTGGCCCAGGACCCCACCGCTGTTCCTCCCTTCTCCTCCTGTAGTTGCCCAGTCCCATTTTCATCCCAACACAGTCTTCACCAGTGAGTCACCCGTGACATATCCCGCAAGACACCCCTGTCAGCGTCAGTGAATTTTGTAGCAAACATGGCATTTTACCCTCCCTCACGAAACCAGCCTATGCTGCTTGCTTTGAATATGCAGTTTGATTCTGAAAAGGGACTTTTCAGAGGAAATATCCATTTTGACTACCATCCTTATCTGACCCCTATGGCACCCACTCTTCTGTGTCACTGAGCAGGAAAGATACTTTTAGCCCAGTTGTCAGCCCCACAAATAGTCCAGAAATTGAGACTTTATTCCTCCTGTCTCATTCATTGCCACTAAAAAATTTTTTGCAGCCAGAGACATGCTCACAATATGAAACTTTAACCACGAGAGAGTCCACCCCTTATTCCCAGGGACACGTCAAAAACACAGCAAACCTGCCTCTGTTTGCATACGAGAAGACAGGACTGAAATACAAAACCATGTATATAAGACATAGATTAAATGAGACTAGCAGTAAAAAAAAGAGTTGTTTTAATTCTTCCATTGCAGGATTAGCTGTGTCAGATTTCCCGGTGTTTATACACGTAGAAGAGGTATTGACACTTCAGGGTGAATCCAGCTTAGAAATACTTGGTGGTGGAATTTATTTAAAATACTGTCGAGGCAAGTCCATACTTGGGTGACATGCTCTCAGAGGATTCCTTTCTGATACGGGATATTAATAGGACATTATTATTATTATTATTATTATTATTATTATTAATGTGGCCTTCACCTCTTTTCTGTTCTTCCCTGTTAATTGCTACAGCCACTTGCAGAGACTTCACTGGGAAACAAAATTGACTCAGACAATAACAGCGTGTCCTGATGCAAAACTAATCTCATTTAAACAGAGACCCTGCCCAAAAGCATGAGAAAGCCCAGTTCAACAAAGTCTACAAGCAGATGCTTAAATTCATCCCTATTAAACACAACGCATTAGTGCTTCCCTAAAGATTTTGCAGATTTGGTGCTCCTGCCTGGTTTGTACATGGTGAGTGGCTTTGATTTTAGTGTACCAAAGGAGTTCGAAAGCAATTTAATTTTCATAATGAGAATCTTTCTGCCAACAAAAGACAAGTGGTTCTAAGTAGGTCTTTTTGCTGTCTATTTAAATTAGATTAAATAAGATTATGGTGTTATTACCATTATTATTAGGAAATTACTATTCACAGCACTTTTATTGTCATATTCTACAATAAGGAAAGCAAATCTATTTAAATGATTGAACATCAATACATAAGCTCTTAATAATCCAATGGTATCAATGAGTTCATCTTTTCAATTCAGTTGCAAAAGTCATCATTTGCTAGTTAATATCCAATTGTTCATTAGAAGAGATTCTCTGAAACTCAGCAGCTCTCTAATGATGATACATGGTCATTTCACTCAACCTATTCTTAGTACAGCCACTGAATGCCATTTAGCTGTTGCTATGTAATAATGGTATCATGACCCAGGCCATGACATCATATTTTTATCTTGTCAAACATTTTAAACCACGCCAATGATTCATGGCTAGTTCTCCAACTGGGCTTTTTAAGGTACATGCTGCATAGGGTTGGTGGCTGTGTTACATTGCTCATTCCTCCATTTCAGGGCTCAACAGTAAGTCCAGTAGGTCCGAGACAGTGTAGTAATAATATATATCAGAAAAGAAGTAATGATTGTGCATGAAACTGAAAGAGGGGAGATTTAAAATAAATATTAGGAAGAAACTCTTGTCTGTGCGGGTGGTGAGAGCTTGGACCAGGTTGCCCAGAGAAGCTGTGGTTGCCCCATCCCTCGAGGGGTTCAGGGACAGGTTGGACAAGGCTTTGAGCAACCTGGTGTGGTGGGAGGTGTCCCTGCCTGTAGCAGGAGCGTTGGAACAAGATGATCTTTAAGTTACTTCTATCTCTGACCATTCTATGATTCTCTGAATTTGCTGTCTATGAATTACTTCTTATGGTATGAGGTATCTCAATTTTTTTCCAACATAAGAACCTCCAGATTAAGTTGAATCACTGTGAATACAATACAGATTCTTCGAAATCACTTTTATCCCTGGACAAAACCAGAAAGTTTTACCTGTCTGTAACTATCCAAATAAATCTCTAACAAAGGCAGTTCTCACGGTTCAAGGAGGGTGGTGATTGTATACTTGCCTCAAAGTTTAGGCTATTTAGATCTTATGTTTAAATTGCAATTGTTGTTGCCCGCATTTAAACTGTGATATCACTTTGAGCAACATGCATGGCCCAAACACCCCCGTCATCAGTGCAATTTTGGCTAGAATTTAGATGGAGAGCTTCAGGTTGGCAAAAGGCTCTTAGGGGAAAGATTTCAGTATTCATTTAAAATGGAGCACATGCCTCTGTGCATTGCTGAACAGAGGTGGATTTAAACTCAGAATTAAATTCTTTGCTGAATGGGACTTATCTAAGTGAGAATGACTGCAGCTAGATAGAGCTAGTCATGGACCTGAGGGAGAAAGAAATCACAACTTTGTTTCTTAAATCCTCTAAACTGCTTCAGAACTGTTTCTAGAGATTACTTTTCTCCCATTTATCCTGCAGGAGTGCTGACGGCATGATGACTTAAACCATAAAGTACCCCCAGCTCGTACTCTCCAGCCACAAACTGGTGGTTTCTATCCTGCCTTTGCTATCCTTTTATTGCCTATTCTGTCTTTGCAAAGAAATAAACAATCCCTTTTTTTTAGAGAAGTGAGATATCCATTTAATCCCCATGCATGATAGCTGTTGGTAGAAAGGGAACGCCTGTTTCTCACAAAAGAGATCAACGCGGGTGTGCATGAGTGTTGCCATTTGTGAGCAGCCCTATCAGTAATTGAGTTACACTTTCTGGGCTTGGTTGGAACACCTTTGGGACCAGCTGTAGGGTAACCCCACAACTGATGTATTTCCAAAGGAAATACGGACAGCACTTGCAATTCTGAGTCAATAGAGTTAGCAGTCTCCTCTGCTGGAGGATCTTTGTGGCTGGATATCACATACCTGCCCAGATGCTTCCTCTTTTCTCCTTCTTCGGTTTAACCACTAGTCTGATTCAGGCAGACAAGAGGTTCTGGGGTCCTTCTTAGGACTTTCACTGCCTCCCAGGAATTATACAGAGGAGGAGCACTGTGGTTCCAGTCCCACTACAGTCCCCCTACAAATTTGCCATTTCGCCAGCTGATTGCATGATGAAACAATATGTGATGTTATGGTTTGTGCATGAAAGACTGCTATGTGTCAGAAAGGCTCCACCCTGGTTTGACACATAAGAAAGCAATTAGGGAGACATGAGAAGCCAAATGTCTCAAGAAGAGGGATGAAAAACTGTGGGATCTGGCTAATTCCAGAGGCAACACCAGTTATGTTATTACTCGATGCCAGTAGTTACAAAAATAGTAACTATGTTCCTTAGACCACAGCGATTCTCTCACATTGGCTGAGAGCTGCCACATCACCAGCAGCAAAATTGTTTCGTGTGTCTGGGATAAACAGTCTACAAGGAATACAAGAGACATCACAAGTAGGTTGCTACTCACTCATGTGCATGTCCCAGGGGACTGTATGCATGAGCTAGTTGTGTTGATAAAGGTGAGACTGCCTTTCTGGGACAATATTCTGGAAAACAGAAAAAGATCCAAGCCATTGACTGCACAAGACCACAGTTGGCTTCATGACTGATGTGGAAGCCTATACAACATCACCTCGGAGATGTGATAAAGGTTTGCCATGGCTCGTATGCTCCCCACTGGGAAGAAACAGTTATCAGTGAGGAATGACCAAGGAAAATGTTTGAATGCTGAGCACACGGGTGCAGAATGAGGTGACACCTATAGAGGCACAGATTTATATAGTCAAAGATCCTGGATTCCCCACCACTGAGCTGTCAGGCAAGCAAAGACCAATGCCAAAAATAGAGGATAACTGAGATTTGTGTCCAAGCTATGAAGTTGAATCCAATCCAAGATGCCCTATGGCTGTTTAACTAACTAAGAAAACTTAGACGGTCTCTCACAGTCAGTCTCAATCTTCTCCACTCATAATAGCTCAACAGTTCCTCTTGCCATGATAAAGGCTGTCAAGAAACAAATCCAAAATATCTGCAAGGAAGGTTTAGAGCCAGTCAGTCATCATTTGTATCCATGTCTCTGAACTCAGCAAGAATGTGGGGTGGGAATGTGCCATTTTATGCACATTCCAGCTGCAAAATATTAAAAACGTCTACAAACGTCATGACCTAGCTCATGATTTTTGGCAGCTACCGCTCTCTCAGGGATCATCTACTTATGTCAGATTCCTTACTTCTTTTAAGAGACATGTTTTCAAACAGCTGTCACGTGCAATTTCCTCTGCACCTGAGATTTTTTCTCCAAGGATGAGCCAACTGCAGTAGCCTGGTGGTGGGCCCATGTGTGCCTCTTCTGCAGTCATTTGCAAAAGCAGGACACATACTTGAGTGGATACAGGTCCTATGCTAGTAACTATGAGAAGAGCATACTGAGACTAATTGTAGCATTGGATATTGCCATAATTTTTATCTTGCTTAGGGGCAGTTTTATTCAGTGCTGGCTGGCTTTTGATAACACCCAAGTTAGTTAGTGTGCATCATCTCTCATAAAAAGAATGGCAGCCTGAAGAACAAAAACAGGGAAGGACTGGGAAGACCACAGTCAAGTAAAGTGAACTTGTCTGATGTACAGACATTTTTTATCCACCTTAATATTAGAGGATGCTAGTCAAAGATGGGCTGTGGGGGACATTCATCATAAGTCACCCCTCCACAGTTTCATCTGGAGGCAGTGCAGTGTCTAGCTGCTTCCTGGCTGCTATAAGATTTCTATCAAAATACCTTTGGGTGAGCGAAGAAAATTAATTGTAAACTCCAAAATGAGGAAGCAATTTTTCTTAAGTAAATTGAGAATAAAAAAAATATTAAAAAAAACCAAACAAAACAAAAAAAGCCTCTAAAAATGTTCTCACATATGCACAAACAGCCTTGTTTGTGCTAATAAGTCTAGTTTAATGCATCTCCCAGTCAAAAGAGATGTATATATTAGTGCTATCACATGTAGCAATTAGAACCCCCCTGACATCCTGTTCTTTCTGCTCCTTCCCCCTCTCTAGTATTCAAAAAACTTCAGCTCCTAAAAACACTCGCCCTCATATCCCATTCCCCTTGATGTCAGCATCAGCCAAGTTGCCCTCTTCCTTACCTTCTTTAAGTCTTCAAAGGTAATTTTAAAGAACACCTCATTTAGCTTTCATTTTACTGAGATTCAGCCTGCCCATAAATCAGAGCTGAAGGGGAACTGGAGAGGGTCTCAGCTAATCAAAGCTCCAATCTCTGAAATGTTTAAATATAAATCAAAATAGTTGAAGGCTCTCCAAAGCTTCAATTTTCTTTGAAAGCCTTAGTTCTTATTTTTTCTGCGCTTAGCTCTCAATTTCATCCTCATCCCTTGAAGGTATTTTTCTAAGTATTTTTCAGTCGTTTTCTCCAAGACATTGAGCTGCCTGATTCAAGAATTATATTACATTTTGACCTGTGAGTGAGTTACCATTGCTCCCAAGTAGAAGCGCTTTGTCCAAATTAAGGTTTTAGGGTTCAGCTCCTAAATTGAAGTTTACTAATGACTTTAAGGCTAAAAATGTTCCTAGAATCTATTGAAAACATGACTTTGATCATCCATTCCATATTGCAGTCAGTACTACATGCTCCATATGTCAGAAATGATAAAATGTTCTTGCCTCCCTCTTTTGCTTCAGAAGTCTGGAAGTCTGCTAAATTAATCTGCTTACCTGTCTTTACCACATCTTATAGTTCTGGAATGCAATATGGGTTAGGAAAGTTAAGAATATAAGCTTATTTCTCTCTCTTCCCCCCTCCCCTCCTTCCTGTGTTAAAGTTATTGCAAGAAAGGAAAAAATTACACATTGTAAAAGATATTTTTGTCGTTGGGTTTAATCATTCAAGCATGTGAGTTTACCTAAAGAGTTCTCATTGAAAAGCTGATCCTTCCATTCTTCCCAATATGTGGAGTATCAGCGTGTCTTACCGGTGCATTTCATTTTGCTGAAATAACCAGTCTTTCAGAAATCTTCCTTGTAAGAATTAAAAATGGGAAATGTGCAGTGTATGAATATTTGGGCATTTTTCTGGATGTGTGGGGCCCTTGCATGAACATCGATGCGTGAAAGAGCTTCTGTGCAAAAATACACCAGGTATCTCTTAACAGATGACGTACATATACTTGGGATTTGATGCATTGACACTGGGGACACAAGGTTATGCAAATCAGGATTTAAGAATATGTCTTGTACCATCCCAGAGTGATGCCTGCCCTATCTAAGGTGGCTGTTTTAGGGAAAGGCTCTTCAGCAAGTGGGCTGACCTTTTTAGATCTCCCTTCTAGATGCCTGAGGTAGGGCAGATGAATCTCGATAAAAATACTGAGTTTGGTAAACTGTTGGCCAAAATTTTCCACACGATATGCATTTTTGCTTACTTGCATCATGAAACAAATTTCTCTAGTTTTAAACAGAATTTTGAACCTGGATTGGTTTCATTTGCCTCACATAATGAGAAATTTCTTTGTGAAATGTTTTCAACACTCAGAAAGCACACTTTCCACCAACAAAATATTTGACAGGTCTTTAGCTGCACATGAGTAAGCTTCTCTCCAAACTCTGTTTTACCCCTATATGAAAAAAGTGAGCATCACCGCTAGTTCAGGAATGTAGGACAGCATCCAATTGAACTGGTCAGTGGTCCCTGGGAGCAACAGCTCCTACAGGGGAAGGAAAAGGAAAAGGAAAAGGAGAAGGAAAAGGAGAAGGAGAAGGAAAAGGAGAAGGAGAAGGAAAAGGAGAAGGAGAAGGAGAAGGAAAAGGAAAAGGAGAAGGAAAAGGAAAAGGAAAAGGAAAAGGAAAAGGAAAAGGAAAAGGAAAAGGAAAAGGAAAAGGAAAAGGA